>SNQN01002076.1:28387-54723 GCA_008642245.1 Bassia scoparia | reverse complement strand
GTAAGTTAACATAGTTTACTAGCAAAACTAAACGATCGCAAAGAATTGATAAGTAACAATCTGCGAAGGGCAAATGTCCCTACGTTCGCATAGATTCTATGAGTCATTACTTAAGATAGWTAACTAAAAATTTACAAAGGGGCAAATGACCCCCAACTCGCGAAGGGCAAGCGTCTTTATATTGCGAGGGACGAYTAGTRCATGTAGGAATAAGATTCCAATGGTCTGTGCAATACAGAACCCTAGACTTGCGAAGGGCAGTACTTATAACCTCCGAAGAGCAAGACCTGATGACCTGTAAAGGACAGGATCTTATGACKTGCGAAGGGCAGGATCTTTTAACCTGCGAAGGGCAGGATCTTTTGACCTGCGAAAGGCAGGATCTTTTAACCTGTGAAGGGCAGGATCCTTTAACCTGCGAAGGGCAGGACCTAACAACTTGCGAAGGGCAAGACTGCGATGGTCTGTGGAACGCAGCTAACAATGACATATGCGAAGGGCATGTGAAGGTTTGAAGAAATAATCACTTAATCTCCAAGTTTAAGGGCAATCAGTATGATTGATTGACTTGACACCCCTATTAGGTCTCAAGCCAATCAACTCTTTATCATCTATAAACTTAGAGATTTCGTGTGGAAAACTTAAGACTGAGGGCTAGGTGGAAGGTGCGAACGTACACTTCAGTGTGTCCATCTATTTCTAATCGCAGATAAAAGGAATGAGAGTTAGGTGGAAGGTACGAACGTACACTTCAGGGTATCCACTTATTCTTCTTCACACATCAAAAGAAGGGAGAGTGATAAGTCAATGGAATATGTGAACCTATACTTAGTTTATTCGTCTATTTACCTTCGCCAGTCGAAGCATCTGCGAAGATCAAGTGAATGTGTAGATCTTTCCAAACACTTAAGTGTTGCAAAGATATACAGGAGCAAGGGAAGTAGCGAAGCGAAGCAATTAAATAAAATGCGAAGAACAGTTAAAAGCAAGAGTATGAAAAGAAGGACAATGTTAACTTCAAAAATGGCAAAGCGCCCCAAATAAAATTACGAAGGCTAGCACACGAGGCTTCGAGCCATGAATGTTGAACATTTAGATACATAAAAAATTTTACTAAGTGTCAAATTACATCAAGGTACTCTAAAGGAGTTGAATGAATATACAGCATAAATTGGCAAAAGAGGAAAGGTAAAATTACAACTTCTGCGAAGGCCCTACTCTTCGTCATCATCCTTAAATACATAAACGAAGTTAGGTTGAGGCTTCTCGGGACGAGGCGAAGGGAGCTTATCTATTAAAGCACACTCCTCAACATAATTGAGGCGTTCTTCGAGGACCTCATAAGGGTAGTCATCCTTGATAGGCATGAGCTCCCAAGCCTCTGCGATGAGAGCCCTCATTTCTTTGATTCCCTTCTCCTTCGCCTCTGTCACCTTCGTCTCCACTTCCTCCTGTAAAGAGGTATGTGTTGTTTGAAGAGTGGAGAGGGCAGTAGTTGAGGACTAAGCTTCCTCCTTCGCCTTGCGAAGCTCCTCGGTATATTTGGCTTTGATCTCTTCTCTGAGCTTCGCCTGGCGGGATTCCATCTCCGCCTTCACCTTCGCATCTACTACAGCGTTGAAGCGAGCCTTCTCCTCCGCAGCAGATTTAGCCTTCTCCTTCTTGAGAGACTCAAGCTCATCCTTCGCCTTCTTGTAAAATCAAAGGGCTTGGGAGTAGCTTCGCTGAGTCTCAGCAAGCTCGTTCGACAATCTCCAATTAGCTTCGGAGTTMTCTAAGGCGATGGTTATGGTCTGCTGGGTGATGTAGTCACTCGCCTCTTGATACAATAGCTCCTTGTATCTTGCCTCCCTTCGATAGTGACGGATGGCCTTCGCAAGACCATCCACTCTCACCATGGCCTGCGAAGCAAATTCAAGGTTAAAGAAGTTAAGTAAGAAAGAAAGGAAAATTAGAGCTGAAATTTGACTAAGTGTTAAAAGTTTGTTACCTCAGCCAAACAACCTTCGATGGCTCCAGCAGAGCCTTCGTCCAGACCACGCAATGTGTCCAGATACTCTGAAGGAGCACACTTCAKCATCTCCTTTAGCATCTTCCTTTTGTTAGGAGCTGGGAAGTTCTGCGAAGCCCTGAGGAACCGTTCGTCCTCCTCTTCAATCCAAGTCTTATCCATGGCTTAGTCACTGGACAGATCCGCAGCGATGGTAGGATGCTTCTTGGCGAAGTGCTGCCTTAGGCCTTGATGAATATCTTTGTCAGGCTTTGCAGTGGCAGCACGTGGAGCCCTTGGAAATGGCGGAGAGACCAAGGGAGGAACGACGTTCTCATCGTCGATATTAAACTTCGAAAAGTCAATATCTTCGACACTTCCCACATAGTCGTGGTGTGGGAAGAAGGTCTGCTGGAATTCAGTATTTTGACGACTGGCAGCTTCGTCGTCATCACCTTCGATGTCCACGAACTCTGCAAAGTCATTATTAGGACGAAGGTCAGGGTTCTGCTCGACAGTTTCGGTATRATCGCCTAAGTTTAAAGGATATCTGTTGGAACGAAGGGGAGTATCATGGGAACTCTTAGACCTTCGCTCATAGGTGTTRGCATAATTTAAATGCTCACCAGGATCATCGTTAGTGTAGGGGATCTCCCGAAGGGGAGACACAGACAGCGATTTCCGATGCTTCGAGGAAGTATCGGTAATCTGCGAAGTTGCCTTCCTCTTTGCACCAGCATGCGAACCGCTGGTTCTCAAAACTGGGGTCGCCGAAGCTCTCCCCACATCTCAGGGTCATCAGAATCGACCCTTACCACATCAGGCGAAGACTCCTTAGTAGGAGTCTCCTTTGTGGTTTTCTTTTCGCGACCGTCTCGTCGCTTGATATTCAAAATCACCGTCGAAGACTTGGGAAGATCCTAAAATACAAGAAAATTTCACAAGTGTTAGACTCATACAAAAGAAATTACCTATTATCTTCGCAAATTAGTCAAGGGAATGTGCGAAGGTACACTTCAGCATACACAACATATTTCTTTCGCACAATAATCAAGATGTCTACATGAAAGTTTACGAAGAGAAGCCCCAGCAAACACTGATGTGCACGTTCGCCAATTTCCCCTTACAAGACATGAGGGAGTTGCGAACGTACACTTCAATGTACACTACACTTTCCCTTCGCCAAATGGTCAAGGAAGTTTGAGCAGAAACTTGCGAAGGAAAATACTAGCAAACACTGAAGTGTACATTCGCAGATACCTCCAACAACACGAGGAAGTTGCGAACGTACACCTCAGTGTATACTGCATTTTGCATTCGCCGAATATATTAAGGAAGTGCGAACGACCACCATGGTAAACACTATGGTGAACCTTCGCAACAATCCTAGATAGAGCGAAACACTCAGTAATGCTAATCGGACAACCATGCAAACGAGTTTTTAACATAAACACTGGAGTGTATGTTCGCAACTTCCCCTCAAACGAAATTGTTGAAAGGGAAAGCTGCGAAGCAAAACCAGTGTAGGCACTGAAGTGCACGTTCGCAGGTTCTCCAAGCAACTGCCAAATGGAGAAAAATACAAGTGAGGAAGTTGCGAAGCAAAACAGTGTAAGCACTGAGGTGTACATTCGCAACTCCCCCCCTAAAAGTTCAAAAGAAACTAAGTATGAGTAACTTACAGCACGGTCTTTATTTTTCTCCTTCAAAGTGCGGTACCTTGCCTCCGCAGCAATTGCATCGTAGTCTTTCGATGCCATTTTGCCCTTCTGGATGTCAGGCAATCGATCGTAGGCAGCAGCTGCGATGGGAAAAGAACACATAGAGTTAGTACTGTGAATACATGGGATTTCGAACTTAAGGAAATGCGAAGCTACCTCTCTCGTCCCTAGTGCCATCGATTAGGGAGAAAGCCATAAGGAAGTCCTTATTGACGAAGAACTCATAAAGTGGAAGCTAGTACTTGGGAATGTAATCCTTAGTTGCTCCATCACTAAGAACTACAGGCTTCGAGGTGAAGTATTTCAATTGCTTCTCCTCGTTGTCAGTAAGAGTTCCCAATTTGTGAGACTTCACCGAATTAGGAGTCCTCGTCCAAGCAGCAAGAACCTTGCTCACACCCTTTTCAGCGGAGCGAAGGTAAAAGAAGTCTGTCTTCCAGACATTGAACTTGTTCGGTTTGTCGAAGGGAGTCATGTAACCTTCGCGGTTTGCCAATTATTACCAACCATAGAGGCATTTATTGTTTTTGCTCAGCGTGTGCATTCGCACAAAAACTCGAACAGAAGGGGAATATCCTCTCGCCTTACAGGTGGCAAAGTACCTCAAAATGTGAACCCATGAGTTAGGGGTTAGTTGCGACAGGCCTATCCCATAGGCAGCAAGAAGATGATGGAAAAATTTCCTAACAGYCACCCTTAGTCCAAGGTCCACCACATCCTTGTAGATGGCGAAGGTGCCTTCGGGAGCATCTACGATGCGATCCCCTTTCTTGGGGACTATCAGATCGAGGCCTTGTTCTCTTATTCCAAGCATAGCACTATACTCCTCTTTGTTCGCGGTCAGTTCAGCGATCCACCCCTCGCGAACCTTAAAGGATTCGGGGGTGGGATAATTACATGTCTTCGCCGGCACCGGAGGTTTGGGCGGAAGGTCAACCAGAATGTCCTCCGTAGAAACGTCAAGGTCAAAAAATTCGGGTATAATGTCATCAGTGTCATCATCTACATGCGAAGAAGAGGGTCCTTCGCCGGTTCTGTCCTGTCTACTACTACTACCTGGAACCCAGGCTGTTTGTTTCACCCTTGGCATTTTAAAATCCTGCACAGGGAGAGTAGTTTGGATTGGGAATTTATTTACCGAAGGTTCGCAGGGACAATTTTGGGGAATCGAAGAACCTTGTGTCTCAACAGATCCTGGAGATGTTGGCCTGGGCTCTTCGAAGCCCCCAACATCTGACTTATTAGGGCTCGACGACGAAGACGAAGCCAGTGTTATTACTTTGTAAAAAGAATGAGAAAATCAAAGATTCGAAGGGAAAACTATACCTTACACTGACGAACCGAAGAAGATGTCTGTCGAAGATAACTGGCAAAGACGAAAACTGCGGAGCGACTCTTGAACATCACTTCAAACCGAAGAAGAGAGAGAAAATCTTAAAGGAATCCTAGAGAGAGAAGAGAGAAAATTTGAGAAATAACTGAACTCAACAACCATTTTCTCTCTCCTCCCTACCCCCTATTTATAGAAAAAATTAGGGTTCTGGGCTCTGGGATTTGAATTTTGAAGCCCAAGGAATTGGGCGGGAAAAGAGAAAAAGAAAGAGGAGGAGAGACCAGGGGACTATGGGCCTATGGTCCAAGCCCAAATCGAGGAAAATAACGCCAGAGGTTCAGGTTCCAAAGAATTGGGCTCGGATGACAAGGTGGGTAGTTGATTTGGCTTCCAACAACTGGGATTAACAAAATGTTATTCCCAAGACACAYAATCCAAGGAARAAGGTGACCTTCATTAACAGAAAAGGCACGAGAATCAAGGAAAGCCTCTTGTATTCTATTTCCGATATTGAAATTGCTATCAAACCCTCCCAATACAAGCGTATTGGAAGTGTTTGAGGGGCAAATGATGTGGCACATAAAGCCACGTGTCGCCTTTAAAGTGATTACGAGAATCCAACATGGCGCAAAGATCCATGCCACGTGTTAGGAGTCAAATGGCGCTTAACCTGTATATGTTCAYCCGAAAACCGGACACACCCCGTAAGTCAAACTGCTTAAGCAAGCAAAACGTACAGATGAATCTACACTTAGGATGGTGACAAGTGTCACACATCCGAGCCAAGTGTCACACATCCGAGCCCTCAAGGTACAAGGCAAAAGCCTATAAATACCCCTTGAGAGGCCTCATAATTCACACAATTTTTCATACATTTGAGAGCATTGAATTCATACTTAAGCAAGTATAGAACTTTATCTCTCTAATTTCTCTCTACATTAAATTGCATTTATAACTTTCCTCATTCCTTTACTTACTTAGGCATCAGAGGGGAGATAATCCAAAAAGGATTATTCTCCTTCTTGCAGGTGCTAAGGAGCATCTAGGAACTTGAAATGCTAAGCCAACGCCGAGTTCCAATCCAAGTCAGCTCCCTCGAAGTAGCATTGACGGGAAGCCTCCACCCTTCTCTTAACCCTGCAGCAGAGGAAATCTTGTAGCTTACCAAGCGAAGACTTGCTACAACAATCCCCACCTCCCAAAATTTTCCCTCCTAAACACACTATTAATTTTTGCATAAAAAATGTATAAAGACATTTAATGAAGGTTAATAAATGTGTTTTTGAGTAAAATTTTATATATTTATTAATTCATTATAATTCTAAAAATAATTTTTGTCAAAATAAAACCTTATTTTTTAAATAATGACAATTTTAAAATATCAAATAGGAAAATTTGTCAACAACTACCCACTTTTTGTCAAACTTTGAAAACAACTACCCACTTTTTTTTTTTTTAAAACAACTACCCACTTTTTATCAAATGTTTGTGAACCACGACCACTTAACGGTTTTTCAATAACACCGTTAACTCTCTCCCTTCCAACCACCACGAACCACCCTCCCCTCACCGCTGCCACCTACGACCAACCACCGCCGTCCACCGGAGCACCCCACCAGCACCACCGCAGCACATGGAAGCAGCCCACGACCAAGACAACCTCTAAAACCACCCATTAATAGCCACAACCACCACGAAAACCACCAACCAGTCGCGGAACTTAAAATGCGATTTTCTCAGCCTTCCACCCATCTTTTGGACATGGTTTCTTCATGAAAGTTGTAGATCTCGAAAAAATACATGAAATAGGCTCAAGAATTACTCAATTTGGAGTTGTATTCAAGTAGTTATGCCCATGGGAATTTCACGAAATTAAGGGGTTTCGAAATTGGGGGTTTCGAATTGGGGATTTGATTGCAAAATTGGGTAATTGGTTTGCGAAATTGGAGATTTCAAATAGGAGATTCATTGCTTGGGTTGCGAAATTGATTCAATTTGATTGGGGATTTGAGGGTTGCGAATTCTAGGGTTTCAAATTGGTTGTTTTGGGGAGTTAAAGGTTGAAATTGGGTGTTGGGGGGCTGCGAGGGGGAGGGGAGGGGCCCTGCTGTTTGGGCTCGTGGTGTCGGGGGGCGGGGGGGGAGGGGAGGGGGGGCTGCTGTTTGGGGGGCTGCGAGGGGGAGGGGAGGGGAGGGGGAGGGGTGCTGCACGGGAGGGAAGTACATGAGGCAGTGAACGGAGTGGCACACTGGTGGTGGGAGGTGGCAGAAGGGTGGCAGCGGTGACGGGAGATGCCGGGAGGGTGGTTGGAAGGAAGAGAGTTAACGGTGTTAACTAAAAACCGTTAAGTGGTCGTGGTTCACAAACTTTTGATAAAAAGTGGGTAGTTGTTTTAAAAAAAAAAAAGTGGGTAGTTGTTTTCAAAGTTTGACAAAAAGTGGGTAGTAATTTTGTTTAGAGCAATTTATATTTTATTTAAAAACCGAGCATATGCTCGGGGATTATCTAGTATTTTAATAAAATAATGGTAGGAAAAATAATATTTTAAGTGTGATTCCCACATAAAAGAGAAGAATTAATTTTTTTTATTGTGGTTCACATTCCAAAAAATGAAACAAATGAAAGTGGTACAATTAATATGAAATTTCCATATAAAAACTGGTGCAATGAATGAAAAACGGAGGAAATATGTGTTTCAATACAGGTGTAAGGTCGTAGGTTCATAGCTAAAAGAGTCATGCATAATTAATTAATGATTATCATCTCCCAAGCAACCAAAATATCACAAGATACCAAATTGGTATAAATAGAAAAATCAATCTTTCTCCAGAGTTTAGAGTCTAGATTTTCCATTCTTCATCATTTTCATCTTAATTAAAACAACAACAAATAGAAAATGATGTAATACTTACTCTAAAAGTGTCAGTAGTTTACTTATGCAAGTTGGTAACTTTATAAGTTGTATAAACTGCGTTAGGATTTAAACTGAATGAGTTTTTTTTAAAAATAAAAAATAATAAATAAATTATTGCGTGATTTATGCTCTTATAAAGTAATTTAATCATTTGTAAATATGATTGTCAAATATTAACACAAAGTTCACATAACATGATAACAAAGAGGGCTTCAAAAGTTTGAGATCAAGTAAGTGTTCACTGAATAAGAGTGTCACATGACGCATATATTGCTTTAACTTTTTTTTTATCTCTCTTTTTACCTTATTCATCAATACACATTAGTTTTTGAATTGGTCTAACATATTCATCAATCTATAATTATTATTTTTATGAGAAAACTAAAAGATTTCATTACTATAGAAAAGCCAAACGACACTTACAATCAAATTCCAAAGAAACTAATTGGCAAATACAAATTAAATATATCAATCCAAGAAACGAAATACATTATACGATTGATCCAAATCTTGATCAACAAAAGCCTTGAAGAAAATCTTCATCTGAAGCAATATCTTATGTGGATTCGCGCGAATTCGACATAACAATAGATGTAAAATTACTTGGATGACAATACTTGCAGAGGCAATTAACTTTCCCCAAAAATTGATTTGAAGCAGTCGGATGTTCACTACCAATGAAACCCATAAAACAATACCCATGAAAACAAAATCCATAGATGAAAATATAGGATTAGAACAATAACAAATAACATAATCCCACAAAAGGGGAATAAACCAAAAAGACCTAAATTCCACCACTTAGGGGAAAATTATTTGACAAATAAAAATGAGATTAGATAAAAAAAAAAACAAAAAAAAAACAAAGTAGAAAAACAAATTGAATTGAGGAAAAAAGGGTCGGAAATAGTCTAATTTTCAAAGAAATTAGACTATATCCGGCCTAAACGGACTAAAACCTAAAACCATAGAGGAGAGGATAGAGAAAAGAGAAAAGGAGAGGCATCAATCTTTAATTTTTGGGATTTTTTTTCCACATATACCCCTGACTTTAAGCCTAATAACCCATATACCCCCGTGTTTTTAGAAATGTCTCATATACCCCTAACATCAGATATAATAGCCCAAATATCCTTACTATGGATAGAAAAACTAACGGTGTTAGTTTTTGACACAATTAACCCTAATTCAAGTTATTTACCACTAATTTATTCAATATCCTCCTTATACCACTTTAATTAACAAAAAAAAATAACAATGAAAGCAGGAACTCTGCTTTATCATCATCACTATCATCCATTTTGCTTGACACCTCTCCAAAATTGCCGTTCTTCTCCTACTTTACCGCGCTTCATCAACATCATCGTCGTCAATTCCTCCATTTCCAAATTTTTCGAGGTAACACTTTCTCTCTCCTCTTTGTTCGTTGCAATAATTTTCGAGTTTCTGACTTTTAAGCTTGAACAATGGCGTCTTCAATCCCAGATTTGAAACGATACCCAGATTTGAAACCCAATTTCGAACTAAACAAAACTCAATTTTTGACTAAAAAAAAACCCAAAATCCAACCAAAACAACCCCAAATTCGAACCAAAAAAAACCCCCCAATTTCGTTTGAAATTTGAAGCTTCATCAGCAAATCCCAYAAWCGTTGTTCCTGCTTCTCATTACAGTCTCTAGTTAAGAGATTATTAAACGCATACTTCTTGTTAGATATGAATTTGGTGGAGATGGTAAACCCACTAACAGTTTTGCTGGACAACGTGGGTTCAAAACCTATTCAACATTCATTTTTTTTTGGAGCATTAATTATTCTACCATTGCTGGAAAACCTTGCTCTCAACTTCCGTTGCTYGTTATGGCTTCCATACTATAACTCACATACACGAAATTTTGACGTCTCGTAACCCGAGTAGTCAGCTCACTCATGGGAGTGTGTTGGTCGATTACTTTGCTGGTTCTACCTCTCTATTCTATTCAAGCACGAGCAGTGAAGAAGAGTTAATGGTGATGGTGGTAATTTTGTATTAATGGTGATGGCTGAGTTTCAGATTGCAATGGTGGATGCAGGTAGAAGATTAGAGAAGAGATTATTAGTTAAATGAAGAATTATGAGTTTAATCCTAAATGTGTTAACTATTTAACAGTTTTTTTGGCTCATTAAGGGTATTTGGGCTATTATATCTGATGTCAGGGGTATATGAGGCGTTTCTAAAAACACGGAGGTATATGGGTTATTAGGCTTAAAGTCAGGGGTATATGGGGAAAAATCCCTTAATTTTTTATCAATCTAACATACGCATTAGTTTAATTGGTCTAACATATACATACTTTAATCGAACTAATGGTCTAACATACACATACTTTAATTAATAAAAAAAATTGGTCTAACATATTCATAAATACACATACTTTATTTTTTTAATCATTCTTCCCACCTACATACTTCATCACTTTATCAAAAATTGTCTCAAAARCCATATTTTGCAAAGTGAAACGTTTTTTAAAAAATAGAGGGAGAATTAGTTTTCAAGTGCCAATTTTTTCAATTCATTTACTTCATATATCAGTCAATTTCAATTCATTTACTTCATATATCTCTCAATTTCAACTCAATAATCCCTAACACTTCTAATCTGTAATTGGTGCGAGTCGAACCGCTGACCTCATGATTTTTTTAAAGTGAAATACGAAGTAAAATCTCCCAAGTGATGAAATCTGGCCAATTGACCAATTTGGTAAAAAAAGTAGCCTTTGATGACAATATGGTAAAAGCGACAATTAGGTAAAAAAAAATACACTCAGTTGACAATTAGACCATTTTTTTTGTTAAAAAAAACTGAATATTTCACATGTGAGTTACACGTCTTTATTTATTCGAATTACTTTATACAAATCACTCAATTTTTTTTAATTTCCTTATGGTCCTTATAAACTTTTTGAGTGAAGTTGAAAAGAGCAAATTTTCAAAATTGGAGTGTGAATCAGTGGAGTATAAGGTAATCTATTACTTATTCTATTTAATTTTTTTAAAAACAAGTAATTATTCATTATTATTATTATTTAAAAATAAATAAATGTAGTAAGTATTATTATTATTATTATTATTATGTTTGAATTAAACATTATTACATGATCAATTAGGGATTGAAATTGGATTATTTATATTCAACATTATGGTTTTATTTGATCTTTATTTGCTTATGAATTCTTTTTGGCAAGTTCATTGTATGCYTTTAGGGTTGATGTGTTTCGTGTTTAGAGTCCATTTGTTTATTTATGCTTTTCCACCCTTAAATTACAAGATAACATTCAAATACTATCACACATAAATAATGACGTGTAACTCATGTGTGCAACATTTCATATTTTTTTTACTTAATTGTCGCTTGAGTGTATTTTTTTACTTAATTGTGGCRGGAAAAAGTGTTTTTACCCTATTGTCATCAACGAACTACTTTTTTTACCTAATTTAAAGAACACACGGCATATTCATAATAGCACACCATTAACATTAACGCTAACACTAGTACATTACACAGTCAACCCTAAAGCAATAGCCCCCCCTCGCGCCATTCTTACAACCACAGTAGACAAAGTGACACTCACCAACAATGGAAGCTAAGCCCGAACAAATGGAAGTTGAACAACCGCCTTCTCTTTCACCATCCAAGCGATTCCCACTTCGAAACTCCATTCAAACCAATTTTGGCAACGATTATGTCTTCCAAATTACTCCCAAGTACTCTTCTTTTTAATCCCCGCTTTCTTTGAATTATTGAATATGTTCTTCATCATTTTCATCTTAATTATATCATCTTTTTGTTGTTGTTTTAATTGTGGTGCAAAGGGAAGATTGGTCTGCAATGGCGGTTTCGTTGTCCAACAATTTGGTGAAACTTTACTCTCCTTCAACAGGGCAGTATTTTGGGGAATTGAAGGGTCACACTTCCACCATTAATGAAATCCGTTTTGTTGATCCTTTGTCTCCCGATCTCTTGCTTTCTTGTTCTTCTGATTCCACTATTCGAGCTTGGGATACCAGAAACTTTCAGCAGGTATGATGTGTTTTTGTTATGAAAGATTGAATTTTTCTGCTTAATTCAGCTTTTTAAATAACCCCTCCTGTTGGTTATGCATTTCTTTGCTTAATGATTTCTCTATTTGTACTGATAATGTCTTCATGTTATACATTTCTTTATCAAAAAATTGGATTTTGCTGCATAAAACAACTTTTTGGATAACCCCTTTTTGTCATCCACATTGCTTTATTCAACAATTTTGCTAGCTTAAAGTTTCGTTTTGTTGCGAATTTATGTTATAGCTGTTTTTGGATTTTTAATCACTCTAAATTTGTGGCAGGTTTCTTTGATAAATGCTGGTCCTTCACAGGAAGTATTCAGTTTCTCCTTTGGTGGGGTGAATAATCTTATTGCTGGTGGATGTAAATCTCAGGCATGTATGAAATTGTTCCTTTAAATTTTGTTGATTGTTTAGGATGTATTCTGATTGGAGTTCATATGCATAATTTTTGTTGGACCTTTAAGATTTGGTATCAATAGTAAGTGACTTGGAATTTTGTTAAACTTATTTTTACTTATTTTCTTCAACTTCGGATAAGTTAAGTTCAAATAATAAAAAATAAGTATTTCTCTCTCACAAAACATTATAAGATAAGTTTAGAAAAGCTCAAATAAGTAAAAATAAGTTAAATGGAACCGAGTCAACCGACCCTTAGTAGTTCATATTATTATCTTGATGGATTCGTCGTCTTTTGCTTGCTGCAATACCAATAGTCCAATAGGCAATAATGTTTTTGGGAGGAGTCCATGATGTTTCCATGAAGAAAGTATGTGTCAATTATATAGCATGACTACTTTGCCTCGAGGCACTTTAGGATAAGCCTGGGGATGCTATTGTCATATTGGGTATAGTGTAAGGGTTAGGCCGCATGACCACTTGCCTCTAGGAACTTTACTACTTTAGGGTTAGCTTTTGAATGCTATTGTCATATAATCATATTGGGTATACTATAAGAGTATGTAGAATATAGAGTTCTAGATATTTTCTAGATTTTTCTAGATTTTTCTAGATATTTTTGTTTGTAACAAACTCTCAGTTTGTTATTTTGTAGGTTGAGTTGTTACTACTCCCTTGTATAAATATGTATTTTTGGATCATTTTCATAATTAATGAAATATCCTTCTATTTACCTTCTCCTGCAAATTCTCTCAACTGATTTCTCACAAAGTTTCACATGGTATCAGAATTTTAGGTTTCTTTTGCTCTTGATTATCGCCATTGTTGAGCATAATCGAGCTTTGAATTCTTGATTTCTTCCTTTTTCTGCTGCAATTCTACTGCGATTCTCTTTTTTTCTTCAATTCATTCTTGATTCTTTCTCAATTTCTCTTCAATTTCTTCTTTTCTCTCAATTTTTTTGCAATTGTTCGATCTTCTTGCGATTACTCTGTTTTCTTCAATTTTTCTTCTACAATGTCGTCTAATGATGTTACTCCTCAACGTACTCCTCCTAATACTCCTTCACCACAAAATAATGTTGATGATCCATATTATCTTTCGCATAGTGATCATCCAGGTTTGCAGRTCTCTCATCACCTCTTTAATGGCACAAARTTCATCAATTGGAGTCGCAAAGTCAAGGTTGCACTGATTGCTCGCAATAAGTATGGATTTGTTACTGGAGGACTTCCTTCGGCTGATCCGATTGCTCCTGATTATCAGAAGTGGCTTCGTAATGATTACATGATTCTCTCATGGATTCAGAATTCTATGGAGAAGAATGTTGCTGATTCCTTCATGTTCGTGGATTCTTCAGCACAATTGTGGTCTGAACTTCAAGAGCGTTATGGACGCACTAATGCTCCAAGGCTTTTTGCTCTCCATCAGCAAATCAATTCTCTTCAACAGTCTGATGCTTCTGTGACTGAATATTTTGTCAGATTGAAGCGGCTTTGGGATGAGCTCCACTTGCTTGATGGAATGCCTCAGTGTTCTTGTGGTGCTTTTCTTGTGGTGCTTTTCGTCAATGTGATTGTGGCTTACTTAAGCATTTTGTGGAGGTTGATCAACGTAATAAGCTCATGCAATTTCTCAATGGTCTTACTGATTGCTTATGATCAGGTTAAGACTAAAAAGCCTATCATACTATTTTGCAAGTTGAACGACAACATAAGAATAATGTGTTGGTTGTAGTTGAATCTAGTGCTCTTCAAGTTTCTTCTAAGCCTGTTTTTAAGAAGGAAGCTAAGAAGTCCAAAGCTGATCTTTACTGTGAACATTGTAAGAAAAAGGTCATACTATTGACTTTTGCTTCAAATTGGTTGGATATCCTTAGTGGTATCAAGGCAAGAAGACAAGAAGACTCCTGTCAAGCAAAATTCTCAACCTCAATCAGCTTCTAGCTTCTACAACATCTGCTTCTCATGTTTCTTCTGCTCGTGGCATCCTTGGTCCTCCTCCTTCTAAGCTTGCTTCCTCGGATCAATCCATGGTTTCTGGTGTGTGTCAGGAGGTTTTGAAGCATTTCTCACCTCAGTAAACTGATCCTTTATCATCTTCAACTCAGTTTGCAGGTATTGCTATTGTTTCTCAAGTCCAATCTTCCTTTAAACATTTTTCTAATAGATATTGGGTGTTGGATACTGTAGCTATTGATCACATGGCTTTTGATAGTGCTATGTTTCTTTCTATGCATAAATTGCTTGTGCGTGTCAAAGAAAGTCAATGTTTCTTTGCCTGATGGATCATCTAAGCTTGTTGATCATGCTGGTTCTATTATCTTAAATGAACACATTACTCTTCAAAATGTGTTATATGTTCCTACTTTTCAGAATAATTTGCTATCTGTTAGCAAATTAATTTCTCAAACCTCTCTGATTGCTGTCTTGGATAAGAATTCTTGTTTCTTTCAGGACCCTATAACTAAAGAGATCAAAACCATTGGTTCAAGGCATTCTGATCTATATGTTTTTTCTTCTTCCTTTCCTGTTTCTTCTTCTTCTTCAAATGTAAATAATGTTGCTACTTCCACTAGTATGCCTRTGTTACATGCTAGGTTAGGACACGCCTCTTTTGGAAAATTGCAACACATTTCTGGTGTTTCTTTTACCAATAAGGATTGTAATCAATGTAAGCATGTATTTTTGCTAAGCATCATAAATCACCTTTTCCTTTGTCTAATTCTATTGCTTCTTGTTTTGAATTAGTTCATATTGATCTTTGGGGCAAATATAAGTATCCAACTATGTCAGGTGCTCACTACTTTCTTACAAATCTAGATGATTGTTCTAGAGTTACTTGGACATATCTCATTCATGATAAAACACAAGTATATTTTGTTGTGTTTAATTTTCTGGCTTATGTTTCCACTCATTTCAAGACTTCTGTTAAAACTATAAGGTCTGATAATGGGACTGAGATAGTTCAAGAGATTTGTTTTGCTCTTTTTTGCTTCTAAGGGTATAATTCATCATTCCTGGGAACCCACAACAAAATGGGAGGGTAGAAAGAAAACATAGGCACCTTATTGAAACTGCGAGAGCAATTAAATTTCATGCTTCTTTTCCTATCAAATTTTGGGGGTGAATGTTTGCTTTTTGCCACTTAATCAATTTGATGCCAACTAAGATTCTTCAATGGAAATCTCCATATGAATGTTTGTTCAAAAAGGCACCTACCTATGATCATTTAAAGGTTTTAGGTTGTCTTTGTTTTCCTTTGTTARATCCTTCTGATAAAATTAGTCCAAAATCAGAAAAATGTGTTCTTATTGGATATCCTGCCGCTTAAAAGGGATACAAATTGTATTCTTTATCTTCTAGATATTCATTTTGTTGAGAATATTTTTCCCTTTCAAACTCCTACTTCTTCTTCAACTGATTCATCTACCTTTGTTCCTAGTTTGCCTCTTGTTTCTTTGGCTTAGATTCTCCTATTGCACATCAAAATACTTCATCTGTTTCTAATCCAAACACTTCTCCTGTTTCTCATCATTCTAATGATACACCAGTTACTTCTGTCTCTCTTAATGTACCTAGTGATCATTCTTCACCTAATTCTTCTGATTCTCCTTCTTTGTCCACATCTATCTCACCTGAAACTCATGTTTCTTCCCCCTCCCCAGTTAATGATTCCTTTGTTCCAAGGGTTTCTTCCCGTTCTATTTCACTTCCTTCCAAATTTAAGGACTATGTTCTCCCTTCTAATATTTTGTCTAAACATTCTTCCAATTCTGTTAAGTCTGGCAGTGCTTCTTTTAGTGTCTATTCTGAACCATCCCTTGTTTACATGGATTCTTCTTCAATCCATAGTTTGGCTAATGTTCTCTCTTTTCCTGAGCCTTACACCTATAATCAAGCCAAAGATATTCCTGAATGCCAAGAAGCAATGGCAAAAGAAATACAGGCTCTTGAGTTGAATCATACTTGGGATTTGGTTCCTTTACCTTCTGGTGTTAAACCTATTGGATCCAAGTGGGTTTACAAGACTAAATTTCAACCTGATGGGTCTATAGAGAGATGTAAAGCCAGGCTTGTGGCTAGGGGGGACACACAGATTGAAGGCAAAGACTTCAAACATACATTCAGTCCAGTTGCCAAATTTACTACAGTTAGGGTTTTGATTGCTCTGGTTGCTGCTCATAATTGGGATATTCACCAATTGGATATTAATAATGCCTTTTTACATGGCTATCTTGATGAAGATGTCTATATGACACCCCCTCCTGGCTATTCTAAAGCTCAAGGTCTTGTTTGTAAACTCAAAAGATCCTTATATGGTCTAAGACAAGCTTCTAGACAATGGAATGTTGAGCTTAGCAAGTTCCTTATTTCTCATGGTTTTACRCAGTCCAAACAAGATTATTCTCTTTTTACACAACTCAAAGGTTCTTCATTCAGTGCAATCCTTGCTTATGTTGATGATRTCTTAATTACAAGCAATGATGATTCTGCCATTATTTCTTCTCTCAAGGCATCTTTGGATGCTGCCTTTACAATCAAATATTTAGGTAGCTTGAAGTATTTCCTTGGGATTGAGGTTTCTAGATCTACTGCACGAATTATGTTAAATCAAAGAAAATACATCCTTGATATGTTAAAGGATGCTCATATGGAAAACTGTAATGTCACTACTTTTCCATTTCCCAAAGGCCTCAGGCTTAATGATTTTGAGGGTGATCTCATGACTGATCCTGCGATGTTTAGAAAGGTTATTGGCAGACTTCTTTATCTCAACTTAACAAGGCCTGATATTTCTTATGTGACACAGCAATTAAGTCAGTTTTTGAGTGCTCCTCGTACTACACATTTTGCTGCAGCCATTCATGTATTAAAATATCTCAAAGGTACCCTGAATCTAGGGTTGTTCTATTCAGCTTCTTCTTCTATGATTTTTGAAAGTATACAGTGATGCAGATTGGGGTGTATGGATCTTTGACTGGTTATTGTGTATATTTGGGTGATTCTCTTGTTTCCGGGAAGACTAAGAAGCAAAAGGTTGTTTATAAAAGTTCCACTGAAGTTGAGTATAGGAGCATGAGCCATACTGCTAGTGAACTGACTTGGATTGAGGGTTTGTTGTCTGATTTGAACATTCATGTTCCTTTGCTATTACTCTTTATTGTGACAACATTTCTGCTGAGCATATTGGTGCTAATCCTTGTTTTCATGAGAAAACAAAGCATTAACAAAGCATTTTACTAAGAAAGGCACCAAGATTGATATACACTACATCAGAGAAAATGTTCAGATAGGTTTCATTCAAACTGCTCATGTACGTTCTGGCTTGCAGACATTTTGACAAAGCCCCTGGGAACTGATCAGCATGGCTAGGACTTGTTATTCAGCCACCTGTGGCTGCTCATTCTGTTTTGCATTCTCCTGTAATTACCTCAAGTCCAGCTTGAAGAGAGGGGGGGTAGAATATAGAGTTCTACATATTTTCTAGATATTTTTGTTTGTAACAAACTCTCAGTTTGTTATTTTGTAGGTTGAGTTGTTAATACTCCCTTGTATAAACATGTATTTTTGGATCATTTTCATGATTAATGAAATATCCTTCTATTTACCTTCTCTTGCAAATTCTCTCAACTGATTTCTCACAAAGTTTCACAGAGTATTAGGGTTATGCCTGGCCATGAAGTGAGCTGAACGGAACACTAGGAACACTAGCATGCTTGGGCTCAATTGACATAATATGAGCTTAAGCTCAAACTTATCTTGAATTCAAAATCTTGCTTGGACTTGGTCTGATAAGAATAACTCTAGTTCAATCTGAACTCAAGCTTAGGTGGATCACCCATGTTGATAAGATACCAAATTACCAATGGTGTTAGTGTGTCACTACTCAGACAAGTCCTACAAAGTACCTTCTCTGATTACTTAAATTGGAAATTTTGGACTTTGGCTCTTAAGGTAAAGAACTATTGAGCTTACAAGCAAAACACATTTGAAGTTGTACTTGCCTTACAAAGCATTCAAACGTAAAATTATAAGTTCAAATTGGGCTTGTAAAAAAAAAAAAAAAAAAAAAAACCGACTGTTTGTTTCTGTCTACCCCTAATAAAGGTTTATGCTCTTCTACCACTAGTCATAGGTTATGTGCATGCTTTTGTAAAGACATTGGATTGAATTGACTAAAACCATTGTGGGACTTTATCAGCACTGCTAGTCTTTCAGTACTTGTTGGGATTAGAAGACATCTAATGTTAACAGATGTCTCTAGAATTGAGCTTACTTACCTTTTCATCTGCGTAAAAATTCTAAATTTGGATGGAGAAAAGAGTTGTTTGTCTAGTTTATGTAGTTTTTATCTAGCTTCTCTTATCTTGTGGGTCATTGGGCTTCACTTTTTGATGATTCCGTCTCCAAGATACCCCATGCAATTGCATCAGGTTAGGGAGAATGCGAGGTGAGGCATACCTATGTGAATTTCCAGTTCTTCCTTGGTTACAAATAAGTGATAAGACTAAAGTCATTCCTAATTTATCCTTTTCCTGTCCCAAATTATTACAATATGGATAACGCATGATGTAATATAAGTGTCAATGCAATTTAATTTTTACCATCCAAATATCATATATTGTGATCCACCACACCCAAAGGGCAACCTAGAGATGTGGGGCAAGTTGTTTGCATACATTATATTATTTCCTTTTTGTATTTTGCTTACTCATCTTGGATATCAATTGTACGTAAAAGTTCTTTTGAATGATTCACCGCAAGCCCCAAATTACCTCCGACAACCTCTCTTAAACCCTGAATTTTTTTAATTCACTTTCTCTCTTCTCTAATTTAATTTTCCTCATTTTCTCTTTCCGTAAACCTTTAAGGACCACCACTGACCATTTCCTCGACTACGCACACTATTCGAGGATTTTGCTAATGGCTTGCGGTGATTCGTGGTGGTTTGGGGTGGTTACAGTGGTTAAACGTTACTTTTTAATTGAATAATGCTAGATTTGGGAACAATTTCTAAACCCGAGACATACCAATGGGAATCAAAAAAAATTGAGGCATACCAATGGGAATTGCTAAACCTCAGACATACCATCGCGAAAAACCCTTTTGATAAATGTGAGAGTTCTAGATATCTATCTAGCTTTTATTTTGTTTTTATTGGTGATGCTGTTTGAGAGATTTAGCTATGTGATGTTTGAAAAGAGAAAGTAACTGCCATGAATTGTGATGATAATGTGTAATGTCCCATGATTGTAAATAATGCTTTGAGTTACATGCATTCCAATTAATACCTGCTGTTCCAGTGTTTTTGCATCTGTTCTAACTTTGTCATTTTTTCTGATGTATCTTGATGCGCACCAAATGAGACATATTTTCACATATTATTTCTTATAGATACTGCTCTGGGATTGGAGGAATAAAAAGCAAGTTGCTTGTTTGGAAGAATCTCATGTGGAAGATGTTACCCAGGTAATACATCTATATCTGAATTTCATAAAAAGTGTCTCTGTTTTGCAACCATATTTTATCTATGCATGCTCATGCTTTTTAATGAAAATAAAATGATTATAAACTTCTTCTGTGGAACCTTTTCTTTCGGGGGGGTTTTGTTAACAGGTTCGTTTCATTCCTGGTACTCAAAATAAACTTCTTTCAGCTTCTGTTGATGGTTTAATGTGCCAATTTGATACTTCTGGAGACATAAATGATGATGATCATTTATATTCTGTAAGAATTTGTCCACTAAACTATCCTTTATTCATTACATAAATTTCTAAATGTCAAGTTATTTTCTGCAAAGAGAATTAATTTCCATTTTCATGCTTTAGGTGATGAATGTTGGTACATCAATTGGAAAGATTGGGTTTTTCGGGCAAGATCATGAAAAGCTTTGGTGTCTCACTCATATTGAAACTTTAAGGTATTTTTGAAAGAGGTTTAGCTTTATCAGTTGGTGTGTAATCCTTAAACTCCATTGATTATAGGTTTTTGATATTCTTCTTAGCTAAAAGGAAAAGTGGAGTTACTCTTTGGTGTCTCATTGCATGTGTTTTGTACAGTAGTATTTTTTGCAATTGATCCTTGAGGTGGTGTAAGCTTCATGATAAGGCTATTTTTAAAGCAATCCTTTTTGAGTGAAACTTTTTGTTACCTAGTAATTGAAGAAATCTGAATGTTTGTGGTAGAGTAATATGGATTGGCCACCATTTCAGTTTCCTCCCTTTTTGTAGTCGTAATTCACCTGGTGTAACTGCTTTATTATGAGTTGGCTTCAAATTCGCCTGTAACCTGTCATCAACTGCAGTGTCTGGGACTGGAAAGAGGAAAAGATTGAAGCTGACTTTCAGGAAGCTCGTTCATTAACCTCAGAAAGCTGGGTTCAGGATCATGTAATCTTTTATGCTAAACTAATTAAAATCATAATGCTTATTATTGTCAAACTGACCCATTTTTATGTTTCTGAGAAATATTGCTTATGCTTGCAGGTTGATTATTTTATCGATTGCCATTGCTCAACCCTAGATGATCGCTTATGGGTGATTGGTGGCACAAATGCAGGCACTGTTGCCTACTTTCCTGTGAATTACAAGGGGCAAGTTTTGTCTTCTCCTGAAGCTATTCTTGAGGGTGGCCATGCAGACATTGTTAGGACCATCATGCCTGCTTCGAGCATGCCAGGTCAAGCTTCAAACAATGGTATGTTTGGGTGGACTGGTGGTGAGGATGGTCGATTATGTTGTTGGCTATCTGATGAGACTTCTGAGACGAACCGAGCTTGGATTTCAAGCTCCTTGGCAATTAAGCCAAATAAGTCTCTTAAAAAAAGCAGGCATCAACCTTATTAATGGTTAGTTACTAGTTAGATACATTCATTCATATTGTCACAGATCCTCGAGGAAGTGTAACGGGATGCTTTAAATAGTCGGAAACCTCTTTTATATGTGAGTGCTCTGATTCAGAAATTTTGTTAAATTTTAATGAAATATTTTTTGTTATTTGTAACGATTGTTGTACACTTGAATTTCTTTAAAGAATCTGTTTTCTTTAATGTATACTCCCATTCTTTAAAAGAATCTGTTTTCTTTTTCAGCCACTTTTTATACACTTTATTCCAAATTTGGTAGTGTCAATTAGCTATTACGCTATTTTCTCRAACAAGTAAGTTTGCTTATCCTAGTAGCATTGGATGTTCCTACCTTGTGATCATAGGATTAAACCGGCCAATGATTTATGCTTTCTACGCTTCTAAATCTGCACTCATACATGCTGCTTCTTTAACTGAATCCTCTTTGTTCAAAAGGAGTGCGGAAATCACAATTCGATTAAACCCTATGGGTTTGGTCGTCTAGGGATGCGAGGGTTGACAACTCAGGTTTGATTAGAGTCTGTCAACTTACCTTTTTTTTTTTACTCTTAAAGACTCGTATAATAAGAATGCTCCGAGGAATTAGTTTGGAACAGTGACTTTAATTTCACTTTTGATCTCTGTGGTCAGAGGTTCGAATCCTCATACCCCCTCCTCTTTGTAAAATGTATCTTTCCATTTTAAGATGAGAATAAAATTGTATAAGTGCCTTGGTAATCCTGTGTTTTTTTTCACGAACTATTCAATGTGTAACAATTCTAACAAAGACTAAAAATTTACCAAAATACCAAGCAAGACTTAGCCTAATGTGAGGATCATGTTTGATTTCCCTTACCTTTACCTGTACTCTTGATAGCAATGGCCTGTTTTGATTCATTTTCTACGACAATAATTTGTTACAAGGGCAATTCAATCTTTTCACAAACTTTAATTCTTTAAATGAGGATATTTTGGAAATGAGTACTTCGTTACTTATTACAAAAAAATGTCACTATCTATATACAAGTAGATAATGGAGGCGCTTGACAATTAGAGTTTGGGGTAATAGAAAGTTTTGAAATACTATTAGAGTGTTTGACTAGAAAAAACTCCAATYGGGGTGTTTGATTAGAAGAGTTTCAAGATAGAGTTTTGAGGTGAAAACTTTTAAAATAAAAAAGTTCAAAATATGAGCTTTTTCTTTAGCGGTTTTCGAGAGAAAAATAATTTGATTTTTTTTCCTACAATTATAATCCCAACACAATATGAAACATGTAGTATGTAAATATTATTTCACARCAACTTTTAGCAATCAGTTAAATTTACCAAACACATTTTTGAAAAAAAATAATCAAATCTGCCATAAATTCTTCTAAACAAAAAGGTTAAACAATATACTTAACTCTAAATTCTAACGACTAACTAATTTATAAACTTTATCAGTCAAACATAGCCACTATCTAAACCTGGAATTTCTGGTGTACCTTTTTGAATGGCTTTACTGATTACTAAATACGAAGTATTATCAATTTTACAAGCAAAATGAATTGTATTTGTTCCTGTTCAAGGAACTTACAAAGAATACAATAGAAAACTAGGGTGAATAATAATGACTGGGGATGACAGCTGGCACGCACGTGCTTCCGTCAACGTCCTGAGAATGGACACTTGGTCTCTTCCGGCTAACCTGCAAAACAAGCAAAGGTGACTAACCCGGGGGGTTTTCGGGAAAAGCCCCTCCGATGCTTAAGTCAGCAAAGAGACCTAACTGAAGGACGAGCAAGCTAGATGTAAATGCTAGACTATACTCGATGGGTTCAGAGTTAGATACTTGGAGTGGACTCACCAACTCCCTTTTTATAGGGTTTGGTGAGGTTGCCTGTTGATGCTTTTCCCAATGTGGGACAAACTTTTGACATTTAAGCAATGTGGGACAGAAGTCTGGCACATGTCAGACTTTGTCTCGTACCCCATTGAGGGTGCCTTTATTCTGTAAGTACGTGGGGTCCGTATGCCCCCCTTCTTTGGGTTATGGTGGGACCCACTAAYTGCCACGTGGTGCCTGGCCATTGGGCAGGGACAGTATTTATTGTATTTTGACGTCAATGTATGACATCTCTCGTTGATATTTCGATTGTATAATTTAACTGATTTTGTTTTTTGGCAGTAATTAATAGATTGGCAGTAATTGTATTGTATAAACTCATCCCTTGGGTCCTTTGCTTTGGGATGCTTCTAAGCTCCTCACTTCTTTTAAGGGAGTTGTGGTCCTTTATATCCCTAGAAGCTTTGATACYGTGGCTCATACCTTAGCCAATTTTGGTTCGACTATGACTTGTGCTAAAACACTGTTCAAAGACTTGCCCATTTTCTTGCAAGATGCTTTCGAAGGTGACAATGGTGGTGCCTCTCTGGGTAACTAAGCTTCGGTTCCACTCCTTTATTATCTCATCTTTATTCTGCACTACAAGTGCCTTTGGTTTACTGCTGTATTTCCACTTATTATGTATTAGCTTAAGGCTCTTCCCCTCCTGGTTTCTCCTTGTGTGTATGGCCAGAGGCTCTTTTTATTGAACTCTATGTATGTTGCTCCCTAATCTTGGTTAGYGTGTTTTAATATATTTTCTTCCTTTTAGTTTAAAAAAAGATTTGTTTAAACTACAATGTGTCGGTGCCAATGCACCGGTTGATAATATAAGCTAGCACGAAATAATTTGTATTATTTTTCTTTCTTTTTGTTCTTATAAAATACTCCCTCCGTAACGAAAAACTTTCAACAGTTTCTATATTTGGGTGTAACAAAAAACTTTCAACAATTGTACAACTTTCCTCATTTGGTAATCTTTAAATATAAATATCTCACATAACCCACAATTACCTTATTTTTMGGGGGACCACTATACTAATATTCAATCTAAACCACAATTGTACTACAATTTTTTGGGGACCACTACACTAAGATCCCACCTAACCCACAATTACCTTATTTTACATTGGAAAGTGTGTTAAAACAATTGTTGAAAGTTTTTCGTTACGGAGGGAGTATGTTGTTACTAATTCACCGGTTGATTATAATGTATTTCTTTTTAGTTGTTACTTTAACTTATATGTTTTAAATTACATCTTATAAGATTTGTTGGATTTTTCTTATGGGCGTACAATACAATAATAATTTTAATATAGATGCCTTATATATAGTTTTTACAATAATCTTACTTTAACTTATATGTCGTAAATTACATCTTATAAGATTTGTTGGATTTTTCTTATGGGCATACAATACAATAATCATATTAATATTGGTTTCAATGTTGATTCTGTAGTGTACGATGGTGTTGGTCTTGTGCGTTGTGCGTGGTCTCGGGTGTGTCGGTTGGTGTATCTAGTCCATGTGAAGGAGATGGATAGTAATGAAGAGGAGAAGTAATTAATGTGATTGGATTGAGTGAGAAGAAAGAAAAGGTAATCTATGAGTGCTTGGAAATGAGATGATAGGAGTAATCAGGGCAAATAAGTCAAAAAATACAAAACTTAACACCGTTACCTCTTAAGGCATCGAGCAAGAACAAGTTCAAGGGTATAAGCTTTTGAAAAACTCGGGGATATAGCTAATACTGAAACTGGGTATAGAGGAAAAATCCCTTTTTTATTAATATTTATTACAGTAATTATGATATAATTACATCATATAGATAATTTTAACTAATTAATATATTTTGGAAATACTGGATAATTAAAATTTTAATTAATAATTTTTAGAATATGATGTATTAGTGCTTTGGCAGATTATTTTTAAATAAGAAGCCAAGCCAAAGCATTAATAACATCAACCGTTTTCTTATATTTAAGATAAGTTTTACCCGTGCGTACAAAATTTGTCGATTGGGGGACAATTTAAATATCAACTTAATTTAAGTTTAAAAAAAATCAAGTACCACAATTTAAAAATGATACACATTCCAATTGCATTCCTACTTAATCGAGTTTTTAAAACTATAAAAAGTTGGTTTTTTAAATACTTTTTTGCTATTACATTTATAATGAAAAACAAAAGAACCTGTATTAAAAACATGCTCTTTAATGATTAAGAAAACCTAACTTTATGAAAACTTGTTCTTAGCTCCTCTTTTAATACCAAACTAGGTAAAGAACTATTTGATAAAATATTTATTCAATTATTTTCAATGAAGTAAAGACCTATTTTTAAGAAAACTCGCTCTTTAATAAAGTCATAACCATTTATTCTAAATAATCGGTCTTTCTATATTTTTCTTATTTTTTTGCGACAGTCCCCTTGTCCATGTGGGTTCGCCACATTTACCGTTAAGATATATATGAAGATATGATATATTCCGTTGTTGTTTATTTAATTAATTATACAAATTTTAAATAAATAAAGTGAGTGGGAACACACACTCCCTCCGTTCCGATTTTTAAGTTGAAGAATTGCACGCAATTAAGGGAAATTAATATTTGAATAATATGTTAAACTTTAGTGTTACTTAAAGTGTATTATTCTTTTAATTTGTTGCGATTGTCAATTGAATTAAAGTAAATCTTTTATTAAAATGAGGGATGAGATAGTTTGAGTGGAAAATCAAGAATGATGAGTAAATAAGAAGGGTAATATTACCTGAAAATGTTCATACAATTACATTTTTTATTTCTTTTACTTCTTATATTATGCTTCACTATTAACTCGTTATAATTAATCTTAATTAATTCATAATATTCAATCAGAATAAATGAACTCTGTATAATGATAAACATACGACTTACATCATAGTTGGTCTGTGGCTTCTCAAACTTGCAACTCTCTCACAAACGACACGAACTTTGACATCACTTTCAATTTAGTGTATTTCACAACAAATTGAATTTCAAAATCATTCTTACTTGCTACCGTAGAGTTTTTAAGAATGTATTGATATAAAAAAACATGACTTGTTTTTTAAAAGAAAATTTAAAAAAATGAAACTTTGTTGATCTGAGACAAATGAATTTAAGTAATATTAAAAAGCCTCAAATAAATGCTTATAATGATTATATAAT
>SNQN01002076.1:2966-27863 GCA_008642245.1 Bassia scoparia | reverse complement strand
TGAATGGTAGTTACCTTAAAAATTAAATAAATAATTAAAAAAATAAAAAAATGGCAGTTATATCCCGTACTATGAGTGAGAAACTGTATTTTTTTTTTAGTTTTGGTTTTTTAAAAAATTTTTTTAGATTAAATGAGAAGCCTCCATTTAGAATTGGAAGCTCTCATTAAAACAGAACTCTATTATTAATAAGATTCCGAGGATGCTTATGGTGCTATCCGTAGTATAGTATAACTTCTTACATTTCTACAATTCTACCTATTGTATTTCTATACTTAATGGGTCATCATAGAAAACAGTTTTCATTTAGCGATGTTTTTAAATAAGTGTTTCAAATCAATTTGAAATAAATTTTCTATTTTTACCTATTTTATTTACTCCTTTTCTCTCTAATTTTGTTACTATTTTTGAACTCAACTCGACTCTAAAAGATGATAGTGTCAGTCCGATTTAAATTTTCTGATCTGATATAAAACTTTTCTGATTTGATCTGAATGGAATATCATCTTCATCATTATTATTAGTATTTTATATATAAATTGTTATTTACTCTGTATTTTTTAAAAAATTGGAAAATATATTCTTTTATTGTTTGTTTAGCTCAAAAAATATAAATAATATTAACTTTGAGTAATAGAGATAGAGAGGAGGGAGAGAGTTAGGAGGAAAAAAGATACCCCCTCCGTTTTTTTCCCTTTTTTTGATGTTCCATATGGAAATAGCACGGTGTTTAAAAGTTGATTGAATTAGATAAGATGTTGAGTAAGTTGGGTAAGTTAAGCAAAAGAGTAAATGTATGGATGATATTTTTTGAGAAAAAATAATTTTGAGTGAATAGTTTGGGAAAAGTAATGAAAGTTAACTTTAGAAAGGAGTAATTCATTAATGTTTGAGTAAATACAGTAGGTAAAAAGTAAAAAAATTATTTTTAAATTGGTTTGGAACAACTATTTGAAAACATCCCAAAATAAAAACTGAAACAATTAAAAAAACGAAGAGAGTATTTTGTAGAAACTGCTTTAGTTATATTATACTAGTATTTTATGCACACGATACGTGCGATTCATTTAATACTTAAAACAGTTCTAGCTATTTGAGCATTGTACGCATGAATATGTACTATGTACTCCGTATTTATTATTGTTATAAAATGCAATAGTAAATTATTGTGCATACAAAGATGAAATAGATAGTATGCTAATTAATCCTAATTATCAATACGTATAATATGGTTAAAGCTAATTAATTCTAATTATAAATATGTATAATATGGTTAAAGCTGTTACTGTCTCTTATACACATCTAGATGTGTATAAGAGACAGCTGTTAGTGTTACTTAAAAGTTGTATTATTCTTTTAATTTGTTTGCGATGTGTGCAATAAAATTAAAGTAAATACTTTTTTATTTAAAAATGAGGGGATGAGATAGTTTGAGTGGAAAATCAAGAATGATGAGTAAATAAGTAAGGGGTAATATTACCTTGAAAAATGTTACATACAATTTACATTTTTTTTATTTTCTTTTTTACTTCTTATTTTATTAATTGCTTGCACGATTTAACTCGTTATAATTAATCTTATATGTTTAATTGCATAAATGATTCAATCAGAAAGTAAGATGAAACTCTTGTTAGGTAATTGAATACAACATTATGCAACTTAGCTCATATTTGTCTTGTTGGCTTCTCAAAACTTGGCACTCTCCACAAACGAACTATTCGAACTTTGACCATACACTTTCAATTTTAGTGTTATTTCACTAACAAATTGAATTTCAAAAAGTCATTCTTACTTTGTACTCCGTAGTAGTTTTTAAGAATGTATTGATATAAAAAATACATGACTTGTTTTTTGAAATAAAATTTTAAAAAAATGAAACTTTGTTGATCTGAAGACAAAACTGAATTTAAGGTNTTTTTATTGTTGTTTTAGATCTAGTTGTTATTAAATTGTTAGATATTTCTGTTTTTTTTATAGTTTTTATATTTAGTTATTTAATTTCTTGCATTTAAATTTTTTGGATTAGATATATTATTTTTATTTACAACAAGGTAAGAAATGCAAGCGTATGCGTGCATGGCATTTTAAGGTAATTAAAATGTAATAAAAATATTTACAATTTCATAAACCATTCAACTATATATCAATAGTTGTGAGATGGGGTTTTAGATCTAGAAGCTATTAAATTGTTAGATATTTCACTTTTTATTTTACAGTTTTTTATTTCYTTATTTATTTTTTTAAATTTTTTTTGGATAAGATATATTCTTTTTATTGTTGTTTTTAGATATAGATGTTTGTTAGATATTTCCGTTTTTATTTTTAATGTATTTACTAGATTAACTTCCCGTGCGATGAACGGTTACATTAAATTTTTTGTAAGAGTACATTAAATATTTTTAGATTTAATCTTATTTTTTTAAGAATATTTTTATACTTGTTGATATAATTTTTAAGATGTAGTTGTTACCTTATGGTTTTTATTTATTTAATCTTGTATTAACAATAATATATGAATTTATTTTTTTAATGAATCTTTTATAATTACTGATGATATAATTTTAAGTATATACTCGTAATTGTTATCTAGTATTTTTTATTGGGATTTTTCCTCATATACCCCTGAGTTTTCGCGTATTAGCTCATATACCCCCGAGTTTTTCAAAACTCTCCATATACCCCTGAACTTGTCTCCGTTAGCTCGGATGCCCTTAATGAGGTAACGGTGTTAAGTTTTGTGTTTTTTTGACTTATTTGCCCCCTCCTTTCACCTATGTTCTTCCCCCTCCATTGTTACTCCATTTATTCACCTTCATGGTCTCTTTTCCATTTTTACAACTTCCATCCACATCAACTATAAACACCACAACGATTCCACCCAAAAACCCAACGATTTATAGCAGGCTAGCAGCAGCATTGAAATCACAATAATGATATAAAAATCATTGCTCTCAAATAAGGAAAAAAATCCGAAAAAGAATTTGAGCAACACCAAACACAAATGATATTACTGACAGTCTAACACTAAACATATCAACAACCCCATAAGGCCATAATCAGGCACAATTTTAATACCAATTTAAAAAGCACCCCTCCATAGGAGACATATAGTAGGGCATCAATCATCAGCGCATCACGATCAATTCAACATGATGAAGATCGAAAGTTGAAACCACTCCTCAGCGCACCAACCACATTCAACGTTAACAACATCAATTCAAAATGACGAAAATCGAAAATCAATTCAATAACAGTTCAACATGACGAAAATAAAAAATCAACAACAAACAAATGAGATTTTTTTTGGGCATTATTTTTTGGGTTTTATTTTCATGGTTGAAATTAATTGGGTCATAGTGTGGTTGTTGAGTGGGTTGTGATGGTGTTTGGGTAGAATCTAATCTTGTTGCGGTGATGGTTGTTGGGCATGGAATCTGGGCTACGGTGGTGGTGGTTGTGCGCTGGCTGGATGGAGTGGGGGGGGGGGGGGGTTTGGGGGGGGGGGGGGGGGGGGGGGGGGGGGGGTGTTGGTGCGAAGGTGGTTGGATTCGTGGTAGTTGTACGATGGTGGTTGGGGTCTTGGTGGTTGTGCGGTGGTGGCTGGCTGGGTCGTGTCGGTGGGTTTACTATCCATTAATGGAGATGGTTAGTAATGAAGGAGTAAATTAATGGTGATTGATGAGATGAAGAAGAAGAAATAATCAGAGTGCGGGAGAAATTAGAGATTAGGTAGAGTAACAGGGGCAAATAAGTCAAAAATCCAAAAACTTAACACCGTACCTCATTAAGGCACGAGCTAACGGAGACAAGTCAAGTATATGGAGCGTTTTGAAAAACTCGGGGTATATGAGCTAATACGTGAAAACTCAGGTATAGAAAAATCCCTTTATTTAATATTTTATTACAGTAAGTTATTATAATTGTACATCTATAGATATTTTTAACTAATTTAATATATATTTTTGAGAAATACGATAATTAAAAATTTTAATTTAATATAATTTATTAAATATGATGTATTATGCTTTTGGGCAATTTTATTTTTAAATAAGAAGCCAAGCCATAAGCATTAATAACATCAACCGTTTTCTTATTATTATATTAAGATAAGTTTACCCAGTGGCGTACCAAAAAATTGTTCGATTGGGGACAATTTAATAATCAACTTAAATTTAAGTATTATAAAAAAATCAATACACAATTTTAAAATGTTACACATTCAATTGCCATCCTACTTAATCGATTTTAAAAACTGATCTAAAAGTTGTTTTTCTTAATAACTTTTTTTTCTATTTACATTAATTTGAAAATACAAAAGAAAACCGTATTAAAAAAACATGTCTCTTTAATTTAAGAAAACCTAACTTTATGAAACTGTTCTTTAGCTCCTCTTTTTATAACCAAACTTAGTAAAGAAACCTAATTGTAATAAAAAGTATTTATCAAAATTATTTTCTAATGAAGAAAGACCTATTTTAAGAAAAATCGTCTCTTTAAAACGTCATAAACCATTTATCTAAATAATCGGTCTCTTTCTAATTTTTTCTTATTTTTTTGCGCAGTGGCCCCTTGTTCCTATGTGGTCGCCACTAGTTTTACCGTTAAGATATATATAGAAATATGATATATTCCTGTTGTTATAATTAATTTATACAAATTTAAAATTATAAAGTAGTGGGACACACACACTCCCTCCGTCCGATTTTTTAAGTTTGAAGAATTGCACGTCAATTAGGGAAATTAATATTTGAATAAATTATGTTAGACGTTAGTTTCTAAAGTTATTATTCTTTTAATTTTTGCGATTGTGCAATAAAAAAGTAAATACTTTTTTATTAAAAATGAGGGATGAGATAGTTTGAGTGAAAATCAAGAATGATGAGTAAATAAGTAAGGGTAATATTACCTTGAAAAAATGTTACATACAATTACATTTTTTATTTTCTTTTTACTTCTTATTTTATAATTGCTTCCACATTTAACTCGTTATAATTAATCTTATATGTTTAATTGCATAAATGATTCAACAGAAAGTAAGATAACCTTGTTAGTAATTGAATACACATTATGCACTTAGCTCATATTTGTCTGTGGCTTCTCAAAACTTGCACTCTCCACAAACGAACTATTCGAACTTGACCATACACTTTCAATTTAGTGTATTTCACTAACAAATTGATTTCAAAATCATTCTTACTTGACTCCGTAGTAGTTTTTAAGAATGTATGATATAAAAATACATGACTTGTTTTTGAAATAAAAATTAAAAAAAGAAACTTTGTTGATCTGAAGACAAAACTGAATTAAGTAATATTAAAAAGCCTCAAATAAATGCTTTGATAATTGATTAATATAAATAATAATATATTAACTTTGAGTAATAGAGATAGAGGAGGGAGAATTTAGAGGAAAAAGATACCCCCTCCGTTTTTTCCCTTTTTTAGTTCCATATGAAATGACACGGTGTTAAAATTGATTATTAAGAATGTGAGTAAGTTGGGTAATTAAGCAAAAAGTAAATGTATGGATATATTTTTTGAGAAAAAATATTGAGTGATAGTTTGGGAAAAGTAATGAAAGTAACTTTAGAAGGATAATTCTTAATGTTTGATAAAACAGTAGAAAAAGTAAAAAAATTATTTTAAATTGGTTGCAACTATTTGAAAACATCCCAAAATAAAACTGACAAATTAAAAAAAGAGAGAGATATTTGTAGAAACTGCTTATTATTATATACTATATTATGCACACGATACGTGCGATCATTAATACTTAAACAGTTCTACTATTTGAGCATGTACGCATGAATATGTTACTATGACTCCGTATTTATTGATTATAAAATGCAATAGTAATTATTGTGCATACAAAGATGAAATAGATAGTATGCTAATTAACCTAATTATCAATACGATAAATATGTTAAAGCTATTAATTCTAATTATAAATATGTATAATATGGTTAAAGCTGTTAATTGAAAATGTACGTGAAATTATTTGTTTTTGATTATTATTTTTTCTATATTTTTTAAAGCATAATCTAAATTTTAAACCCTCAAAATTTCTTCTTTAAAAAAAAATATATTTATTCAGATCAATTTAAGAATTTAGTAGTTTAATCTAAAAACTATGTAAATTAACTATACTTTATGCTTTAGTTTTTGAATTTATTCCCTTTATTTAATTTAGTTGATTAGTAGTTATTTTTAAAAAAATCTTAATTTTTTTGATGCGCATTTTTTCAATTTTGATCTTACGTTTTGACATATGTTTTTGTCGCAATTATTTGATCATTACTTAAAAAATTGTTTTTTCCTTTAGTAAAAAATTCAATGCTTTTTTAAAATTTTGTTGGTATTATAGTTTTTTACTTCCCTAATTATTTCGTCATTGCTGATTTTTTCCTCTAAATGATCTTAATCTAAAATTTTCGATTATTAATTATAGTATTTAGGTAGATGATTTTTCCCTCTAAATTCAAAAATCACCTTTCCCTTTTTTCTATATATTTTTTCTAAAAATTATTCTAACTTAATTAAATCTTCCCAATTCAGTACATAGTCATATGCATATAAAAAATATTTTATTAATAATATTTTTAATTACAATTTGACCTGATGTATGCATATCCCTATTTTTCTCCCCTATAATTTCTAATTTACAGGTACGTGAATACATTTTTACATTACTTCAAATTGTGTAATTTTTCTAATTTTTTACTCCATATAATTTAATAAATTTGTATTATTTTGACTGTTTTAATTACACTACACCTTAAATTGATAAAGCTTGTAATTGAATAAAAAAGTTTACCCGGTCTGACTGATTGAAAAAGTGCATGCTTGAAGAAATGAAAGAACACTCAATCTTCAAAAACTTATTCGAAATGAAAAACACAAATGAAAAATGGAGAACAACAACTAATATTGACTATTTTAAGTGTGAGATTATTATTCTCTTAAAGAATATGTAATTTTATTTCCTCACTCAATTATGTTTTTTATGTAATTAAATTGTTTGGGTAATTTTTGAATTAGCTTAAGGTTATTAATCCTAATACTACCATTTAATTTTTGATAGCAATTTTTTGAATTAGTTGATAGTTTTGGGTGATTTTAATTTTATTGTTTTGGCAAATTTGACTTTAAGCTTTGAATGGTGTTTGATTATTTAGGGTGGTATCTTTGWAATTATCATGCATTGAGGGCTGGTTTAGTAATTTCCAAGGGGGACACCATTGCTCCCCCCTTGGCTTATATAATAGAGATAGATAGATGTTATCTATGAAGGCAAAGAGATCCGCACAAAAGTTATCAACCAAAATTGAACGTTTGCTTTATAATATATCATAGATAAACAGACATATTAGTAGTGTTATCTCCGGTTTAATGAAGTTGAAGTTGAACTAACCCATGAGTCAAGACTAAACCCTTTTTTTTTTCTGAATTGCTAAATGTCGTCCGAAATTACTCCACACCGCCTAAAATACGTAACAAACTACCTCTTTTACCCTTACTCATATTTTGGCTAATATTTCACTTCTCTCTCTACCCACTCACTACCCCACCTCTCACTTGCAAACACCACCTCCACCACCTTGCAACCACCACCGTCACCTTGCAACCACCACCACCTTAAACTGTCACCTTGCAACCACCACAAGCTCCCCATTTTCGACACAAAGAGAGGTGAGGAAGAAGGTCAACCACCACCTCGAGGCTCAATCGAAATTTCGCCCCACCAACACCATCACAAGCGACGGCCAACGTCCACCGTGGTAGTCGAAGCAGTCGTGGAAGAAGGGCAACAATGGTCGAGGTACGTTTGAAATTCGAATGTCCTGAAATCTGCGAATTCGCGATTTTGAAATCTTAGAATTGAACACCTGCGTTTCAAATCACACGGGTCCAATGACTACTTGCGTGATTTTAAAAAGCGAGTCCAATGGTAATCCGCGTGATTTTATCACGCGGGTTACCATTGGACCTGTTTGTTGATATCGCGCAACTCTCCATTGGACTTACGCATCAAAATCAAACAGGTTGCCAACGAATGGGGATTTGTATTTAATTAGGAACCATGCTCTGGTAGTCTGGGATACCATTTTTTTTATTTTTAATTGGACTTTAAACATCAAGGATGTCCATTTTATTTTTATTTGGAACCAAGTTCATTAGGAACCAATTACTATGTTACAGACATGAACTTATATTTTATTAGGAACCATGCTTTGGGATACCAATTACAAATCCACATTCGTTGGCAACCAAACCAACATCATTCAATGAGTCGCAAACATCAATTTTTTTATTTTTATTAATTAAAATTAACTGATACTACACTATTTGGTTCGTACACTATTTGGTTCGCCGGAGTTGCGAAGGGGGTGGRGATGATCTCGGCAACGAGGCTGATTGGTTCGTTGTTGTGCGACGAAGAGGGCGGGCTGGTGGATTTGTGCAGTGCCGGTGCTGTACGGTGCAGTGATGGGCTGCCCAACAACAGCGACAAAGGGTTTGGCCGGAGGTTGTGCTTATGTGAGAGGATTAGTGAGAGAAAATGGTGATAAGAGAATGTGAAAGACTGATTTGTGATTTCGYTATACAACTAAATACATGGTGTTATTTAGCAACCCCCTTTTTTTTAAATCTTTATCAACAATACACCGGTCACCATAAATATAAGCGCACCTGCACACACCCTATCAGACAAAGAGATACTAATATAATGTCAATTCCCTATAAAAATAACATAACATAGAATGGTAATGCCCGGTAAATTGTGAAATATTCATTAACAAGGATAGAAAACCAGATGTCACCAACAGAAATCGAATATCTAGCCAGCCTACAATTCTACTTTGCATGCTTCAGATCAACCTGGGTAGGGCTGCAACTGCCAGATTCCAGGGAAAAGGACTGCAACCAGAAAATCTGCCCTAATCCCAAAACTACAGAAGCATTTTTTTTTCCAACAACGCTCAGTCACCATCTCCAAACCACCCTAAAAGCAGTAGTTCCCCAATCCTGTCGCGGGGCTGCTTACCATCTACCTACGCAACTCATGCACTCGATGCTTCAGTCTTCCCCACAGAAGCTGCTTCCTTCACCTTCTCAGCTGCTTTGGAACCTTCTGCGTCTTCAGCATCTTGTTCTTTCGACACTTCTTGCTCTGCAGAAAACAATTACAATGACAATGAATTAACAAAATACATTTCCTCTTAAAAGGCTCTTTCATTTTTTTTATTTCTTTATTACAAAGAAAAAAATTATAAAAGATGTTTTTTCACAAAAAATGCATTATAAAAGGTGTTTTCTTGCTAAAAAAAAATCCTTTTTAAAAATAAAAATGTTGTTTTTATTAAATGATTTTTCAAAATTTTCCTTACCAAAATGCAGTATTAATACAAACATGCAAACACTCAAATTCTCCAAAAGTAACCATGCAAATATTAATCAACACTCCTACAACATCCCAAATCTGTGGTACTTGACACAGAAACTTTACTCCAACAACTTAAGCTGACGAAGAACAATTGTGGCCCTCCTTAAGAACTGCAATGGGATCTAACCTTTTTTTTAAGGAGGGCCACAATTGTTAAATTTATAAGATAGTTGGTAAATTTATTACTTCTCCTTAACAATAAACTAGCAAAAACTTGGTATTATTTGTGAGGTATCAAAARATTCAATTGTTGCATGCAAGTTCTGTTACAAATGAAGTATGTGAACACCATACTAATAGTTTCTGAAAAGAGCATTTCGACAGCATGAGGAAATCAAGCACTAAAATTAAATAGCACATAAGACACTCTTCACAACAGTATCCAATCATCTCATATCTTACCCATTTCTTCAAGGAGTAGAAACAATAAGAAAACAAAGAGAGATCAAAGACAAGGAGCAGCGAAACATTTAGAATTAAAACAAATTTTCTACTGGTTCACAGGAAATATTAAAAAGTACTCACCATCATCATCTTCATCACTTTCATCAAATTCACCAGGTCCACCACCACCCATACCTCCAAGACCTCCCAAACCTTCCATGCCTCCTAGCCCTCCAAGACCTCCCAGACCTTCCATGCCTCCCATACCTCCAAGACCTCCCATACCTCCCATGCCTCCCATATCTCCGAATTTCTGCATATTAAAACAGATCAGAAAAACAAAGACAGATGATGTCAAGAGGTTCTAGAATTAAATTAAGCATACAACATCCTTACCGAGAAGTCCATTCCTCCAAGATCAAGGTCTGCTGGGCCCAAGGAAGCAAAGATATGCGTCAAAAAKTAAATAAATTACATTCACCTCATAAAAAGTCCAGAATAGAAAAGAATCAACATTTTAATTTTAATTTTTTAAAATATATAGAAACATACCGTTACCATCACCGGCACCAGTATCATCATCTTCATCTGCCCACTTGTCCCAGTCAACCTTCACATAATGAGGTGGCTTGCCATCTCCACGCAGAAGCCTATTCCACCACTTAACCTCGGCCTTCTCCAGAACACAGAATATGCTTCTGACTCCATAACTAATTTTGCTTTCCTAGAGTAGTGGAACACATAAACAATAAGCATACACAAAAAAACAAGTGTTTTTCGAGATGGACCCTCCATCATCAAGGTAATGGCCAAAGAACTGTGAGATTGTGAGGAAATACATACATTGCTTAAAAAGAAATGAAAAGCACACATCCAACTATCCAAGTATGAAAGAAGAGCATTGTAGGGACAGGTGCATATTAATTAATTCTAACGAGGAAGAGGATTCATTATTTATAAGTAGTTTAAATTATCTGATTGTATTGCTAGCTAGTATCATTGATAATAAGAAAAATACAAGTATATATTTCAATGAACAGTAAAGTAATGTCCTTTTAAAAATAGCCTTACACCATAATATTATTATCATAGTGCAGTAGGTTTATGCTCACATAACAACTGTATACTTCTTTAAGTGCAGTAGACTTTTTATAACAAAATGCAAGCTGCAAAAACATGCAAAAGTTAGACTACATGTCTCAAATGAAATATTATGAAAAATTCATATCAAATCACATTCACTGCAAATTAAACCATTAAATCTGTTCCAAGTAACTGCTATGAACATGATCACTTCCATTGGATAGGTGTGACATAAATCTGTGTTCTGAATTGAGAAATTCCTAACAGCCAACACATCATAAAACAACCTCAACTCTATGAGGAAATGGATTGACCTTAATGAAGTTTCCATAAATGACAATAATGGAACATCTATGTCAATAACAAGAATGACCAAGATCATTACCATTTTGAACAACATCAGACATAATAGCTTTTGAAATAATAAAGAGGCTTCACACCATCAACCAGTTTGAGCAGAACAAGAAGGCTATACTAATATCAAACGACCAAGGTCTTTAACATTTTAGATCATCAGACATAAAACACAATAGCATTGTAAAACAAATAAACAATAACAGGGATCGATACCATCCACAAATTGAGCAGAAGAAATAGGCAGTTACCAATCACAACGATTCGAAAAAAAGGAAAGAAAAAAAAGCAATAATTGTGTCAACCAAGTCCAATGCATTACCTCTACATTGACCTTGTCAAAAAGATCTAATGTCAGTTCATAAGCATTATCGCCTGCCCCACCGGTAGCAGAAAAGGTAAAGGTTCCTTCTGGCCCCAGATTAACCTTTGGATTTTTAGCATCGGGCAGCATAACAGTGAGGTACACTTTGTCTGCTCTCTCAGCCCATTTTACTTCAGGATGACGACTACACAAGACAAAAACATAAAAGTAAATTGAGTAGGTAATTGCAACCGTAGATGAAGTAAATTCAGGCCACAATCATACTGACAGAAAATTTCAGGAATAGAAACTTGGCACTCCTCAACAATTTCTAGCTACTTTAACGACGACCTTCCATAAATGGCATTCTATACACGACTGGAAAAAAAATTCAGACATGTCCTAATACAAATACCTACTTACCTAGGTTTAAAGAAAATAATAAATTAATACCAAGCGCAAAGGACCAAAAACATGCTTGAGAGTCAATTAGCCGAATATTTGTACATATGAAATTAACATCCTTGCTTTCTTCGACTTATAAGTCAAAGTCAGCAGTTAATTTGAAGAACGCAAACATTTTTCTTTCACATATTGCTAAAAGGACAGAATGTCACCATTTCCCCCACTATCTTCTCCCCTGTTTCTATCCTCCTATCTGCCCATCCACTCCAATTTATGTTTACTATTTTATGAGCAAACAAAGTGAAACATTTTCCTAAAGAATCAAAATATCAATGATGCAGAAGTTTAGTACCAACTAAATTAAGACAACAATACAGAGTATGAAGACTTCATTACAGCACAAGATCTCATACATACAACAGATTGTAGACAGTTTTATCAAGCATTCCAGAAGAATATCCTTCTAAAAACAAGTAAAGCACATAGATATAATAATGGGCCAGTACAGTAGGGATGTAAATGGGAATCATATCTCACTATCTAGGATATTTAGGGCATGTTTACATTCATTGAAATCAACTGAACTGAACTGGAACTGAATATTTTATAAGAGAGAAATTGGGTTAAGAAGAGAACTGAACGGAGCTGAACTGAATTGAAAATTAACTAATGTAAACAGGCCCTTAGATGATAAATAGAAGCAATTACAATTAAATCTTTACTTAACATATTTAAACCAGGAAGAAATGCTGATTTAAAAAATCGTCAAAAGTTGAATACGACTTCAAACATTGAAACAAAACAGACACAGCGTGTACGATAAACAGCCAAAACAGATGATTTTGGGCAGAAACCCTAGCACAAACAACCAAATTTAGTTAACATACAACTAAAACCCTAGCACAAACAATCAAATCTAAAACCCTAACACAAGAATTGATATTTCAAATTCAACAACGCAATTCATTCTCAAAACGTGAGGCATTCTTCACGACACATAAACCAAGAACATCAAGAAGAAGAGCAGAAATGATAAAGAAAATGACACGAAAAAAATGATAAACCCTAAATAAACCTCGCCGCACATTTGGCAGAAATGAGAAATTGAAACCCTAATTAAAGCACAATCAAAGCAAATGAAGGCATGAATTTGGATTGGAGAGGTGAAAAAAGAGGGAAGACAGAGGAGAGAGAGAGTACCTCATGGTGAGATTAGAGAGAGAAAAAGTATGAAACCCTAGAAGAGAATTGGGAAATTGCAGACGAAAGCAGAAAAGCAAATGAGAAGATTGTGTTGTGACGGTARTGTGTTGGCTTCAATGAAGTATTGATATCTATATAAGTAAGCTAAAGTTAAGATCGTGTCACGATTTTGTGCCTAGCCATCTAGGAGACTAGGTGTTCATTCTTAGCTTTCGTGTTAAGTTGAACTGATATGAGTTAAATTCGATATATTAAAGGGGAATACTKTTTAAAGTCCATTTTTATTAGAGTAAAAGTTCATATTTCAATCCACTTCTCTTTTTTACCCCTTCTCTTCTTCCTAAACCCTAATTTCAATCACCACCCATTCCTCCACCAACAACCACCAAAGCATGGACCCTAACCCTAATCCACCCATCGGAAAGTCGAAGGAGTCGTTGGTAAAGGCCGCAACCGCATTCATTCGGAAGAGGCAAGCGTCGACCTCACGAGGGAGTTTGAAGTGGACCCCACGCAGACGGCCGACAGTGCAGCCACCAACCATGGAGGTTCGTCAAAATTTATTTATTATTTTTATGTGTGAGCCTTGTATGGCGCCCAACAACCATGGTTGGACGCCTAGGGCAGTGCGCTAACCATGTGTTTGCGCCCATACAAGCGTTGGTTGGTTTTCCAACCCGACGTCCAATTTTTTATTTTTTAATTTTAAAAAAAAATTATTAAATTATATTATATTTTGTTTAATTAAATTAATATTCTATAAATTTCCATGCTTAATTCATTATATTTTTTCGTTTTTCATGCTTAATTCATGTTATTTATTTTAATTTGCATTTGTATGTTATTTATTTAATTTGCATGTTTGTATTTTATTTATTTAATTTGCATGCTTCATATTTTATTTATTTTATTTGCATGCTAATTCTTGTTGTGTAAATACGTCTTTTTTTTAGAAATTTGCATGCTTAATAATTTGTACAAATTAATTTTAAATCTGATTTATCGGTTTATAATTTCTAAATTAATATTATTTAATTGAATATAATTTAATAACCTTAGTTAATTTATAATATTATGAAATTATCTTACGTGTTTTAACTGAAATATATAAATAAATGATATTTAATTGAAGTTATTTACTTGAAGTTATATGATAATTTTATGATAATTTTATAATAATTACCATATTTGTTGGTTAATTTTATTACCATATTTATTATTATTTTAAGTTTATAATTGGTAATAAATTTTGAATTAGATTAGATGAAGGATATAACTAGATTTATAATATTAATTATATATTTTAAGGTTTTTAATGTTTAACAAATTGAGAATTAGCCAGTTCTTTTATATTCTAAACTAGTTTTTTTATAATTCAGCCTCCTTGTCACGGTGTTAGGAAAGGACTGTTTAGGCGTCAACCCGCGGAGGATGACTCTGGTCCACAGCATCTGCGTTCGCGTGGCGTATCTGCATCCGTACGGAGGMACAAGTCAGGTCGAGATGTGCGACAAAAGTTGCATATGTCCAGTCACGACGAGGGTCAAGGCTAGGGGTGAGCACAGGTCCGGTCTGGACCTGAAACCGGACCGGACCGGACCMGAATTTGGACCGGACCGGACCGGACCGTTAATTCCGGTCCAGGTCCAGGTCCAAAGAAATATTACATTCCGGTTTTCCGGTCCGGTCCGGTCCAAAACCGAAATATTCCGGTCCAGARCGGAAGACCGAAATTTTTTTAAAAATATATATTTTTATTTCCCTCATTTCCAAATTCCAATTACACTTACTGAGTTACTCAATTGTAGACACTCCTCACTCCTCATTTCATTTTCAACAAACCCTCCTCTCTCTCTCCTCTCGATCCTCTTCCGCCGCGACGCCGTCGACCAACCCTCCTTCGCCGCCCTCCCTCCACTCCGCCACTCCACTTCGCTCCTCCTCCGCAGACCGCAACAACAATCGCCTAGCAGRAGCAATTTTACTTCAATTCGCCGCAGCAGCCACCACCCCATCCCAGTATTCGCCCACCGGACCTCCGCCATCAACAACCGTAGCAGGCTAGCAGCAGGCAGCAACTTCGTCCATTTCAGCTTTGTCCTGCACTCCTGCYTGACCTGCGTTCTCACTCCTGCCGCCGCCGGTTGTTTTCGGTGATTGTTTTCGGTTGGTTTTGCTTTAATGGAAAGTTCGTAGTTCAATCAATTGGTTTAAGCCAGATTCGGTGATTTATGCTATATTTGGTTAAAATGACTTTTTCAATTTAATTTTAAGTGTTTTTTTACGGGAGTCTGATGCTAACTTGCTGCGTATGCGTTGAATTGTTGAGTGGATATCTATTTTTCATATTAATTAATTAATTCAAAKTTTACTTAGGGTTTGGTTGTTTTCATGTTTTTTCCACAATTTTTGAATTAGTGATAGTTTGGGATTTTAATTTTATTGTTTTGCAAATTGACTTAAGCTTGAATGGTGTGTTGATTATTTAGGGTGGTATCTTTGTAATATCATGCATTGAGGCTGGTGTTAGTTAATTTCCAAGGGGACACCATTGCTCCCCCCTTGGCTTATATAATAGAGATAGATAATGTTATCTATAAGGCAAAGAGATCCCACAAAAGTTATCAACCAAAAGGAACGTTTGCTTTTAATATATCATAGTAACAACATATGTAGTGTTATCTCCGTTTAATGAAGTTGAAGTTGAACTAACCCATGAGTCAGACTAAACCTTTTTTTTCTGAATTCTACAATGTTCTCCGAAATTACTCCACACCGCCTAAAATAGCTAACCAAAACTACCTCTTTACCCTTACTCATATTTTGGCTAATATTTCACTTCTCTCTCTACCCACTCACTACCCCACCTCTCACTTGCAACACCACCTCCACCACCTTGCAACCACCACCGTCACCTTGCAACACCACCACCTTACTGTCACCTTGCAACCACCACAAGCTCCCCATTTTCGACACAAAGAGTGGGAAAAGGTCAACCCCACCTCGAGGCTCAATCGAAATTTCGCCCCCACCAACACCATCACAACGACGGCCAACGCCACCTGGTATTCGAGCAGTCTGGGAAGAAGGCAACATGTGTCGAGGTACGTTTGAAAATTCGAATGTCCTGAAATCTGCGAATTCGCGATTTTGAAACTTTAGAATGAACACCTGCGTTTCAAATCACACGGCGTCAATGACTACTGCGTGATTTTAAAAAAGCGAGTCCAATGGAATCCGCGTGATTTTATCACGCGGGTTACCATTGGACCTGTTTTTGATATCGCGCAACTCTCCATTGGACTTACGCATCAAATCAAACAGGTTGCCAACGAATGGATTTTATTTAATTAGAACCCATCTCTGTAGCTTTGAATACCATTTTTTATTTTAATTGACTTTAAACATCAAGGATGTCCATTTTTTTTTTGGAACCAAGTTCATTAGACCAATTACTATGTACAGACAGAACTATATTTATTAGAACCATGCTTTGGGTACCAATTACAAATCCACATTCTTGGCAACCAAACCAAACATCATTCAATGAGTCGCAAACATCAATTTTTTATTTTTATTAATTAAATTAACTGATACTACACTATTTGGTTCGTACACTATTTGGCGCCGGAGTTGCGAATGGGTGTGATGATCTCGCAACGAGGCTGATTGGTCGTTGATTGTGCGACGAAGAGGCGGCTGGTGGATTTGTGCAGTGCCGGTGCTGTACGGTGCAGTGATGGGCTGCCCAACAACAGCGACAAAGGTTTGCCGGAGGTGTGCTTATGTGAGAGATTAGTGAGAGAAAAATGTGATAAGAGAATGTGAAAGACTTATTTGTAGATTCGATATACAACTAAATACATGTGTTATTTAGCAACCCCCTTTTTTTTAATCTTATCAACAATACACCGGTCACCATAAATATAAGCGCCCTGCACACACCCTATCAGACAAAGAGATACTAATATAATGTCAATTCCCTATAAATAACATAACATAGTAAATGTATGCCCGGTAAATTGGAAATATCATTAACAGGATAGAAAAACCAATTCCCAACAGAAATCGATATCTAGCCAGCTACAATCTCTTTGCATGCTTCAGATCAACCTGGGTAGGGCTGCAACTGCCAATTCCAGGGAAAGGACTGCACCAGAAATCTCCCTATCCCAAACTACAGAAAGCATTTTTTTTTCCAACAACGGCGCATCACCATCTCCAAACCACCCTTAAAAGCAGTAGTTCCCCATCCTGTCGCGGGCTGCTTACCATCTACCTACGCAACTCATGCACTCGAGCTTCAGTCTCCCCACAGAGCTGCTTCCTCACTCTTCAGCTGCTTTGAACCTTCTGCTCTTCAGCATCTTGTTCTTTCGACACTTCTTCCTGCAGAAAACAATTACAATGACAATGAATAACAAAAATACATTTCCTCTAAAGTCTTTCATTTTTTTATTTCTTTATTACAAAGAAAAAAATATAAAAGATGTTTTTCACAAAAAATGCATTATAAAATGTTTTCTTGCTAAAAAAAAATCCTTTTTAAAATAAAAAGTTGTTTTATTAAATGATTTCAAAATTTTCCTTACCAAAATGCAGTATATACAAACATGCAACACTCAAATTCTCCAAAGTAACCATTGCAATATTAATCAACACTCCTACAACATCCCAAATCTGTGTACTGACACAAAACTTTACTCCACACTTAAGCTGACGAAGAACAATTGTGGCCCTCTCCTTAAGAACTGCAATGATCTAACCTTTTTTTAAGGAGGGCCACAATTGTTAAATTTATAGATAGTTGGTAAATTATTACTTCTCCTTAACAATAAACTGCAAAACTTGTATTATTTGTGAGTATCAAAATATTCAATTGTTGCATGCAAGTTCTGTACAAATGAAGTATGTGAACAACCATACCTAATAGTTTCTGGAAAAGAGGCATTTCACAGCATAGGAAATCAAGCACTAAAATTAAATAGCACCATAAGACACTCTTCACAACAGTATCCATCATCTCATATCTTACCCATTTCTTTCAAGGAGTAGAAACAATAAGAAAACAAGAGAGAATCAAAGACAAGAGCAGCGAAACATTAGAATTAAAACAAATTTTTACTGTTCACAGGAATATTAAAATACTCACCAATCATTCTTCATCACTTTCATCAATTCACCAGGTCCACCACCCACCCATACCTCCAAGACCTCCAACCTTCCATGCCTCCTAGCCCTCCAAGGACCTCCCAGACCTTCCATGCCTCCATACTCCAAACCTCCCATTACCTCCCTGCCTCCCAATCTCCGAATTTCTGCATATTAAAACAGATCAGAAAACAAAGGACAGATGATGTCAAGAGTTCTAGAATTAAATTAAGCATACAACATCCTTACCGAGAAGTCCATTCTCCAAGATCAAGGTCTGCTGGCGCCAAGGAACAAAGATATGCGTCAAAAAATAAAAAATACATTCACTCATAAAAATCCAGAATAGAAAGAAATCAACATTTTAATTTTAATTTTTTAAATATATAGAAACAACCGCTTACCATCACCGGCACCAGTATCATCATCTTCATCTGCCCACTTGTCCAGTCAACCTTCACATAATGAGGTGCTTGCCATCTCCCGCAGAACCTATTCCACCACTTAACCTCGGCCTTCTCCAGAACACAGAATATGCTTCTGACTCCATAACTAATTTTGCTTCCTAGAGTAGTGAACACATAAACAATAAGCATACACAAAAAAACAAGTGGTTTTGCGAGATGACCCTCCATCATCAAGGTAATGCGCCAAAGAACTGTGAGATGGAGAATACATACATTGCTTAAAAGAAATGAAAAGCACACATCCAACTATCCAAGTATTGAAAGAAGAGCATTGTAGCACACATTACTTATACTGTTCACTTTCAATGAACAGTAAAGTAATTCCTTTTTAAAAATTAGCCTTACACATAATATTATTATCTAGTGCAGTAGTTTATCTCACATAACAACTGTATACTTCTTAAGTGCAGTAGACTTTTATAACACAAATGCAAGCCTGCAAAAACATGCAAAAGTTAGACTACAGTCTCAAATGAAATATTATGAAAAAATTCATATCAAATCACATTCACTGCAAATTAAACCATTAAATCTGTTCCAAGTAACTGCTAATGAACATGATCACTTCCATTGGATAGTGTGACATAAATCTGTTGTTTGAATTAGAATTCCTAACAGCCAACACATCATAAAACAACCTCAACTCTATGAGGAAAGGATTGACCTAATGAAGTTCCATAAATGACAATAATGACACTATTCAATAACAAGAATGACCAAGATCATTACCATTTTGAAAACATCAGACATAATAGCTTTTAAATAATAAAGAGGCTTCACACCATCAACAGTTTGGCGAACAAAAGGCTATACTAATATCAAACGGACCAAGGTCTTTAACATTTTAATCATCAGACATAAAACACAATAGCATGTTAAAACAAATAAACAATAACAGGGATCGATACCATCCACAAATTGAGCAGAAGAGAATAGCAGTACCAATCACAACGATTCGAAAAAAAAGGAAAGAAAAAAAAGCAATAATTGTGCAACCAAAGCCATGCATTTACTCTACATGACCTTGTCAAAAAGATCTAATGTCAGTCATAAGCATTATCGGCCTGCCCACCGTTTAGCAGAAAAGTAAAGTTCCTTCTGCCCCGATTAACCTTTGGATTTTAGCATCGCGGCAGCATAACAGTGAGTACACTTTGTCTCTTCTCAGCCCATTTTACTTCAGGATGACACTACACAAGACAAAACATTAAAGTAAATTGAGTAGGTAATTGCAACCGTTAGATGAAGTAAATTCAGGCCACAATCATACTGACAGAAAATTTCAGGAATAGAAACTTGGCACTCCTCAAACAATTTCTAGCTACTTTAACGACGACCTTCATAAATGCATTCTATACACGACTGGAAAAAAAATTCAGACATGTCTAATACAATACCTACTTACCTAGGTTTAAAGAAAATAATAAATTATACCAAGCCAAAGGACCAAAAACATGCTTGAGAGTCAATAGCCCGAATATTTACATATGAAATTAACATCCTTGCTTTCTTCGACTTATAAGTCAAAGTCAGCAGTTAATTTGTAAGAACGCAAACATTTCTTTCACATATTGCTAAAAGACAAATTCACCATTTCCCCACTATCTCTCCCCTGTTTCTATCCTCCTATCTGCCCATCACCTCCAATTTATGTTTACTATTTTTGAGCAAACAAAGTGAAACATTTTCCTAAGAATCAAAATATCAATGATGCAGAAGTTTAGTACCAACTAAATTAAACAACAATACAGAGTATGAAGACTTCATACAGCACACAAGATCTCATACATACAACAATTGTAGACAGTTTATCAGCTGTCCAAAGATTCCTTCTAAAACAAGATAAGCACATAGATATAATAATGGGCCAGTCTACAGTAGGGATGTAAATGGGAATCATATCTCACTATCTAGGTATTTAGGGATGTTTACATTCATTGAAATCAACTGAACTGAACTGGAACTGAATATTTATAAGAGAGAAATTGGTAAGAAGAGAACTGACGGAGCTGAACTGATTGAAATAATTAACTAATGTAAACAGGCCCTTAGATGATAAATAGAAGCATTACATATTAAATCTTTACTTAACATATTTAAACCAGGAAGAAATGCTGATTTAAAAATCGTCAAAAGTTGAATACGACTTCAAACATTGAAACAAAACAGACACAGCGTGTACGATAAACAGGCCAAAAACAGATGATTTGTGCAGAAACCCTAGCACAAACAACCAAATTTATACATTACAACTAAAACCCTAGCACAAACAATCAAATCTAAAACCCTAACACAAGAATTGATAATTCAAATTCAACAACGCAATTCATTCTCAAATGAGCATTCTTCACACACATAAACCAAAACATCAAGAAGAAAGCAGAAATATAAGAGAAATGACACGAAAAAAGAATATAAACCCTAAATAAACCTCGCCGCACATTTGCAGAATGAGAAATGAAACCCTAATTAAAGCACAATCAAAGCAAAATGAAGGCATGAATTTGGATTGAGAGGTGAAAAAAAGAGGAGACAGAGGAGAGAGAGAGTACCTCATGGTGAGATTAGAGAGAGAAAAGTATGAAAACTCCTAGAAGAGAATGGGAATTGCAGACAGAAGCAGAAAAGCAAATGAGAACATGTGTTGTGACGTATTGTTTGGCTTTATGATAGTATTGATATCTATATAAGTAAGCTAAAGTTAAGATCTTCACGATTTTGTGCTAGCCATCTAGGAGACTAGGTGTTCATTCTTAGCTTTCGTGTTAGTTGAACTGATATGAGTTAAATGTCGATATATTAAAGGGGAAATACTATTTAAAGTCCATTTTTATTAGAGTAAAAAGTTACATATTTCAATCCACTTCTCTTTTTACCCCTTCTCTTCTTCCTTAAACCCTATTTCAATCACCACCATTCCTCCACCAACAACCACCAAGCATGGACCCTAACCCTAATCCACCCATCGGAAGTCGAAGGAGTCGTTGGTAAAGGCCGCAAACCGCCATCATTCGGAAGAGGCAAGCGTCGACCATCACGACGGGAAGGAGTTGAAGTGGACCCCCGCAGACGGCGCGACATGCATGCCCACCATGAGGTTGTCAAATTTATTAGATTTTTTTTATGTGTGACGCCTTGTATGGCGCCCAAACACATGGTTGGACGCCTCAGCGGCAGCGGCGACTCAACCATGCGTGGCGTTGAGGCCATTACAAGCGTTGGGTGGTGTTCCAACCCGACGTCCAATTTTATTTTTTTAATTTTAAAAAAAAACTTATTTAAATTAATTATCTTTGTTTAATTAATATAAAATTTATTTAATTCCAATACCGGATGCTTAATTCATTTGATATTTGTTTCCGTTGTTTCTATGCTTAATTCATGTATTTATTTAATTTGCTGTTTTGTATGTCTATTTATTTAATTTGCATGTTGTTTTTATCTTAATTTAACATTGCCATCGCTTCATTATTTTATTTATATTATTGCATGCTTAATTTCTTGCTTTGTGTAAATACTCTTTTTTTTCTAGAAATTTGCATGTAAACTTAAATAATTTTGTACATAATTAGAATTTACTCTATGTTATCGGTATTATAGATTTCTAAATAATATTATTTAATTGAAGTTATATATTTGAAATACCTTAGTTAATTTATATATTATGATAATTATCTTACATGTACATTGAAATACTAGATATAAAATATCAAATATATAAAGATACTGAAGTCTAACAGATCAGACCAAACCTATATCTTGAAATAATTAGATTAATATATGTTATTGTATTATTGGTTTGATGATATATTAGTATACCTATTGTGTGATTGGTTAATTAGTGACCTATGTATGATATGTGATATGGAATGTTGTTAGTTTATAATTCATGTTAAATAAATTTTTATTGGTGTGTATAATTGTGTGTGGTAGATGTAGTTATATAACTAGAGTGTCGTAGTATATTTATGATGTAATGATTGATCATAATTATATGTGTGTGTTTGTATATTAATGTTGTAAGCATATTTGTTGATGAATAGCAGTGTATATCTGTGTTTCGATAAACTTAGAGTTGTAATTATTTATAACTCGAGATGATTTTTCCTTCGCTTATCTATCTTGTTGTGTGTTAGGATAAAAGGAGTCTTATGTTATGGCGTCAACGTATTGTCTCGGACGTAGGATAGTGTACTTCGTTGGTTCCCAGCTCTGTTTGTTCTGTCTTGCGTTATTCTTGCATTCCGACTGGTGATGACAATACGAGTACGTATTGTCTAATGGATGTGCGACAAAGGAAGTATGGTGTCAAGTAGCTATTGATGTTAAGCGGATATTGATAGATTATCGAATGGTCCGTGAGAGAGTATGAATTATTTGAATAGCTGTCTATGACTGGTAGGGTGTGTACATGGTCCTTTGTTGGTATGTGGTTGTCTATGAGTTATGTTCTTTTTTGTGATTGGTAGTGGAGATTAGTCGGGGTGCGGGGGGGGGGGTTAGGTCTTGGGTGGTGGGGGGTTTTGTTATTTTTTCAGTTCTAATTCGTCTGGACCTGAAAACCGCGACCGGTAACCGGACGGAAGGACCGGACACGGACCGTTAATTCCGTCCAGGTCCAGGTCCAAAAAGATTACATCCGTTCCGTCCGGTCCGTGTCCAAACCGAAATATTCCGGTCCAGATCGAAGACCGAATGTTTATTTAAAATATATATTTTTATTTCCCTCATTTTCCACATATCAATTACACTTACTGAGTTACTCAATTGTAGCACATCCTACTCCTCATTTCATTTCAACCAACCCTCCTCTCTCTTCTCCTTCTCATCCTCTTCCGCACGCCGCTCTGACCAACCCTTCCTCTTGCCGCCCTCCCTCCACTCCGCCACTCCACTTCGCTCCTCCTCCGCAGACCGACACAACAATACGCCCTAGCAGTAGCATTTACTTCAATTCGCCGCAGCGCCACCCCACCCACTCCAGTTATTCGCCCACCGACCTCCCTATCAACAACCGTAGCAGGCTAAGCACAGGCAGAACTTCGTCCATTTCAAGCTTGTCCTGCACTCCGCATGACCTGTTCTACACTCCTGCCGCCCGCGGTTGTTTTCGGTTGATTGTTTTCGGCTGTGGTTTGCTTTAATGGAAAGTTCGTAGTCATCAATTGGTTAACGCCAGATCGGGTATTTATGCTATATTTGGTTTAAAATGACTTTTTCAATTTAATTTTAAGTGTTTTTTTTACGGGAGTCTGATGCTAACTTGCTGCGTATTGCGATTTGAATTGTGAGTGATATCTCATTTTTCATATTAATTAATTAATCAAAATACTTAGGGTTTGTGTTGTTTCATGTTTTTCAATTCATTAGATGATTTGTTTGTTTATGAAGGTATATTCTAAAAATAGAAGTTAATGTACAAAATTAAGTTGAAGTTTAGACTTGAATTTGATATGGGTTACAATAATTCTTTGCAAGTTATTTAATTTTTTTTTTATTAAAAAAACAGGTCCAAAACATCGACCGGACCTGAATTTTCAGGGTCCTCCAGTCTGACCGCGAATCGATTCAGTCCGGTCCACAGGGTCTAAAAAGGTCATGGGTACTTTTATTATATTTTCTTATATTTATCTGGTCCTTAGAATGGATTCTTTTTTTCATATGATGCAGTCACCTTTTATGACGTTTTCTAAGATTGCCTTAATTTATATCTATTTTTGTTGTGGGCTCGCCTATATGATTATCATTTTTGTTTTAGTAATGTTTAATGTCTCATTTGAATGTTTATTAATTGCTATTTCTGCAGAGGATTGAAATTTCATGATTCGGTTTTCCGGTCCAGCCGGTTTCCGGTCCGGTCCGGTCTGGACCGGTGCTCAGCCTAAAGTCAACGGCAGAGTGGCAATCAGGTTCCACGATGATGACGCCCCGACCATGCCCCTTGATGATGATGCGTAAGGACGCGTTGATGCCTTCGAAGCTGAAATTGAAGCATCCAGCTTTTGGACGGATACCGCATGGTTAGTGGCGGGTGTCTTAGGCGTTCTAAGGCCCGATTTGTGCTGGGGAAGCTGCAGCTCTCGAACCACAAAGGGCTCGTAA
>SNQN01002075.1:53817-80394 GCA_008642245.1 Bassia scoparia | reverse complement strand
ATGTCAAGATATTAATGTTTTGACAAATTTAAGTGTCGATAATGTCGACACATTTAAGTGTCGGTAACGTTGACACATTTAAGTGTCAAAAAAAATTCTCGACACCTGAATTTCCGACACTTTTGAAAGTGTCGGCAATAAAATTTCCGACACTTTTAAGTGTCGAGAAATCAACAAAAAAGTGTCGAGAAAGCACTCCTTTTGTTGTAGTGGAGGTGTGCTCCTCTTCCCCCTTATGGCTTTCATCAAAAACACAATATATGCATATATCTCATAGCACAGTACCAATAGAAAGTATATTGGCTGTACCCTTTCAATACACATAATCTCAAGTATGACTAACAATCCACACACAAGTATGATCAAAGCATAGCATATATATAATCATTTAAAATATAAAGCCCATAATAGTTCAAAGAAAGAAAATATAAGTACCAATGTTCAAAAGCTAATTATGCAAAAAGTAACCGAATCCAAAATATTAAGTTACAGACCATTGTTTTTGATAATTAATAATAGGGGTAGGGTAGGTTAATTGCTAGTGGGAAGGGGAAGGATGAAGCAAGATCTTTAGGGGCCTCCAAACTCTGACAGGACTTCAATCACCTTGGCCAAAATCTTCCTCTGCGCCTTGTCAATCTGCAAGTATGCTGCACCCATGTCATCCACGATAGTCTGGGACAATGTAGCCTGTTTCTCCAGCATTGGCTCCATTGTAGCACACCTGTCGAGCACCTGATCCAGCTTGCCATGAAGGGATTGAACAGAATCCTTAAGTCCCTGCAGCTCCTCAATGACTGAGGAACTGAAGGTGCCAAAGCCTGAACCAGTACGTACCATAGAGCCACTCCCTTGTTTCTCCAGAACAGAGGTTTCAACAACAGCAGGAGGAGAAGGGTGAACTTCAGCTGTCTTTGGTTCCTCCTTCTGGGGCTCCTCCGCCTTTGACTCGTCCTTCTTTGGCTCATCCTCATCCAGGTCGAAGAAGGTTTGCAAGGTCTCCTTGTCAGCGCCCTTCCTCATGTTCCTCCCACTCTTTCTGAGTGCACCTCCTCCTCTTCCCCTGCCTCTGCCTCCTCTGCGACTGACAGACTTGATGAGTGGTTCCTCATCCTCATTCCTTTCGTCCACAGTAGTCACAGTTTTCTCAGAAGTCTTCACCTTATCGGCCTCCTCCTCCTCCTTCTCAACAACCTTTTGTTCCTCCTCCTCATCCTCCGCTTTCTCCTGTTTCTTGAATACACACTCCCCATCTTTGACGAGTAACCCTAGTCTGAGTAAGGTACTAGATTGAATGAAGTGATTTGTTTGCATTGTAAGGACTTCTTTGGTTTCTTCTATCCCAAAGCTTTCAAGGAAAGTCATCAGGAGGTTACCATACCCAATTTTCATGTTCTTAGATATACAGTGGGTTAGGTGTTTGATCATTAAGGAGGGGAAGTTGATTTGTATTTTGTTTTCAAGGCAGTAGATGAGAAGGGCATCCAAGTGGTTTGCCTCATCTCTGTGCTGAGTTCTTGGAATTATGGAACGGAAGACAAGATGAAAAAGCAATTTTTGAATGGGGGAGAAGTTTTTGTGGTTGGTTTTAACATGACTAGGGTCACCGCCAATTGACTCAACCATACTATCAATGCAAACTCCCTCATACGACTTTCTCACTTTACCACCATCAACAGTTTCTTCATAAGCACCTTTAAAATAATCATCAAAACCCTCGTTTGGCACTCCAAATGCCTCACTTAGGTCACCAGCAGTAAACTCAATAGTTGTATTTTTAATTTTAACAGAACAAACTCCATTATCATTATTAAAACTCTTATTAATCTGATCCATGATTAAATAAGACAGCTCATTTTTGTAACCAATTTCAAACAAGTTTGTCCAACCCTGAAATTCTAGAATATCAATAAGTTGTGTGAACTTACATGCCCTGCACCAATCGAGGTTGATGGCCATGCCCATCATGTAGTTTGTGCATCTAGCTTCAATTCTGGCCCGGACATGAGATTTTCCTTCCATGGGGATCTGATCACCCAACTCCTCCCAATCACCTTTGATTTCGTCGAATTTCCTTTTCTTTGAGCCCTCAACGATGGCCTTGCTTGCATCCTTTTTAGGGTCAGAGGATATTGTGGCCATTGGAGAGATATCCATTGGTGAGAAGTGTGAATTTTGGGAAGAAAATAAGGGTTTTGTTTGAATTGGAGATGAGAAGTTTTGAGAGTTCAGTGAGTTTTGAGAGTATTGTGGGTATAGGAAGGGGTTTTGCATGTTTAAATAGTAGGTGATGGTGACGTTTTGATTTGTGTGGTGAAAATTAGAGGGGATGAATTTGTGCGGTCAAAAGAGAAGAGGGTTATTAATTTTGGTCAGTAACTCTTTTCTCTTGGATTCAATTGATTTGACAAGTATAGTTGGATACTTATATGCAATGAACCAAATATATCTTGCATCCGGTTGAGAGAATTTAGGAGATTTAATTTTTGAATGCAATACAGCTAATTTGGATAAGAATATTTTTGAGATTTTAATTTTTGAATTTAGCCGGAAAAAAATATAAGATAAAAATAATTTGTTTTGTGTTTAGGATAATAATTGGACTTGAACTATTGAACAAAACAAATTGGGCTTTACACTTTATCAGACTATACAATTTTTGCATGCTTTTAATTTTCACAAGTGGTTTCATATTAACACACAAGAAATATACATGCACTACTTGGAGTAATGCTATTCACATAAAATTGTGCATGAGACACATATATACATAATGTTTAAGATCATACCTTGGGAGATTATTGGAACACCTCTTAGGATAGTTGAATCATCCCAAGTTCCATGCGCATCCTTTCAAATCTATCTCTTGCTAATGGCTTAGTCAAAATATCAGCTACTTGATTTTCAGTTTCACAAAAATCTAATTTGATTAAGCCTTTTTCAACATAATCCTTTAAAAAATGATGTCTTATATGTATATGCTTAACTTTTGAATGGTGCACTGGATCCTTAGATATACAAATGGCACTTGTATTATCACAGTAAATTGGAATGCATTCATACCTCAGTACATAATCTCTTAGTTGTTGCTTGATCCAAAGAACTTGAGAGCAACATGCAGCAGCAGCTACATATTCAGCTTCAGCAGTAGATAGTGCTACTGTGTTTTGTTTCTTTGATGCCCAAGAGACAAGACAAGACCCGAGGAACTGAAGTGTTCCTGAGGTGCTTTTCCTGTTTACTAAATCACCTGCGTAGTCAGCATCAGTAAATCCTTTCAAGTCAAAAGTGTCACTTCTAGGATAGAAGAGACTCATGTTCTCAGTTCCTTTTAAATATCGAAAAATTCTTTTAACTGCCAAGAGGTGTGATTCCTTAGGGTTAGATTGAAATCTTGCACACACACCTACACTGAAGGAAATATCAGGTCTACTAGCAGTTAAGTAGAGAAGAGAACCAATCATACCTCTATACCTTTTCTGGTCTACAGAAATACCTTGGGAATCTTCATCCAATCTGGTTCCAACTCCCATTGGAGTATGATTGACTTTGACTTGATCAAATTTATATTTCTTCAGAAGTTCCTTGATATACTTTTGTTGATGAATAGAGTTCCCCCTCTCAGTTTGCTTTATTTGCAAACCAAGAAAGAAGTTTAACTCTCCCATCATGCTCATTTCAAACTCACCACTCATAAGATCAGCAAAATACTTACACAGTTTCTCATTAGTTGCACCAAAAATAATGTCATCAACATATATTTGGACAACAAGCAGGTCAGTTCCTTTAGCTTTTAAAAACAAAGTTTTATCAACTTTTCCTCTTTTAAATGCGTTTTGTAACAGAAACTTAGATAGCCTTTCATACCAGGCTCTGGGTGCTTGCTTAAGCCCATAAGAGCTTTATCAAGCTTGAAAACATGATTAGGAAAATTTTCATTTTCAAAGCCAGGAGGTTGCTCAACATAAACTTCCTCCTGAAGATAACCATTTAGGAAAGCACATTTAACATCCATTTGATAAAGTTTGAAACCCATAAAAGAAGCAAAGGCAACAAGAATTCGAATGGCTTCTAACCTTGCTACAGGAGCAAAAGTTTCTTCGAAGTCTATGCCTTCTTGTTGATTATACCCTTTAACAACTAGTCTAGCTTTGTTTCTTATTATTGTGCCATATTCGTCTAGCTTGTTCCTAAAAACCCATTTAAGACCAATGACCTTTTTGTTTTTAGGTAAGGGTTCAAGATGCCATACCTTATTTCTTTCAAATTCATTCAGTTCATCCTGCATGGCAATTATCCAGTCAGCATCTTTTAGGGCTTCTTCATGGTTCTTCGGTTCAACAATGGACAGAAATGCATGGAAGGCACAGAAGTTTCTCAGCTGAGCTCTAGTTTGAGTTCCCTTATTTATATCACTTATTATAAGATCAGTGGGATGAGAGCTTTGGTATTTCCAGGGTTTAGGCTGGAAATCTCTCACGGGAACTCCAACTTGAGGTGCCTCAGCATGAGTTTCCTCTGTTCCTTCTGCTTCCTCAGCATGTTCCTCATTACTTTCTCCTTCAGCATTAGGTGGAGAAACTTCTGTGTTTACAGGTTGTTCCTCTACCCTAATTGCAGGAGTTTCTTTGGAACGGTTGTTGAATTCCTTATCTGGATCATCCTTTCTTACGAGACCATTGGCTAGGATTTCTCCTTTCTTATCATCACCGAAAGTCACAGTTCCACCAATATAGGCCTCTAGTGAGAGAAACTTGGATTTGTCTCCAGTCATGTGCTTGGAACAACCACTGTCGAGGTACCATGTGTTGTTCCCCCTCACTAGGACCTGCAAAAGAACTTAAGGGTTAGTATGAGGAACCCGGGTTTCCTCGGGTTCCTTTGAAGAGGAAGTAGAAGCATTTTCATCTTTCTTAATCCACATTTGTTTTATGTTGCTCTCATGAGCAGCTTGCTTCCTTAAGCAGTTGTCTACGTAGTGACCAGTTTTACCACAGGAAGTGCAAACTTTGTTACTAGGTAAATCTACATATTTCTTCTGCTTACCTTTGTGCTTAGCATGCACATATCCTAGACCTTCAGTTCTTTTCACCTGAGCTTCTTCAATCCATTTAGGTATGGAATATTGACTTATGTCTCTATTTTTATGGGTCTCAAGTTCCTTCTGAATTTTTGTTTTTTCAAGTTTGAGTTCCTCAAGATTGCTCTTGAGTTCCTCGAATTCTTTGATGAGATTGTTTGGGGAGGAACTTGTACCACTTATGTCAACATTCATCATTTTATACTGAGCTATCTCAATACCAAGCATAATGTTTTCCTGTTTGAGTTTTTCAACAAGTTCTTTCAAAAGAAGGTTTTTGTCAAATAACTCAAAGAATCGATTTTGAACATCCGTTCTGTGATTCTCAATCCAGGAACAATGATCTTTATAAGCTTTAAGTGCTTTTTCAGATTGACTTAGACTTTTGGTAACATACCTCCAGTCTTCATCATATTCCATTACTAGATCCACCAAGTCTTGTTTAGGAAATGTAAGTAAGTTTTGAGGATTAGGAAATACCTCCTTTTCTTGAGTTTCATCATCGTTCTTGGCCATCAGACACAGATGAGCAGTTTCATTTTCAGGTGCTGCTTCAGCATCTTCATTGTCTGATTCTCCCCATGCAGCAATCATTGCCTTTCTGACGTCTGACTTGTTGAAGCTCCTTGCAGTCTTGTTTACCGTCTTAATTTTGCCTTTTTCTTTGTCAGGATTCAAAGGGCAATTTTTCACCCAATGATCAGTTGCTCCACAACGATGACAAGATTGGTCACCTGTTTTCTTGACAAAATTCTTAGAAAATTTGTTAGATTTAAACATTCTTTTGAACCTTCTTACCAGCATGGCAGCCTCATCTTCATCGACCTCAGATTCCTCGGACTCATCAGCTTTTAGGGCCAAGTTCTTTCCTTTGTTCAGTTCACTTGCGCTGGACCCAATATGTAACTCATGGGTCATAAGGGAACCAGCCAATTGTTCGATGTTGAACTTGGTGAAGTCCTTGGTTTCTTGGAGGGCAGTTACCTTAGCTCTCCACCTTTCATCTTGAGGCAGACTTCGAAGAATCTTCCTAACCTGTTCATCAGTAGGAATGTGCTTGCCAAGAGAAACTAATTCATTAGTAATGTTAGTAAACCTTGTAAACATATCTTGAATAGTTTCCTTAGGTTCCATCTCAAAGCGCTCATATTTAGACATTAACAAGTCTATCTTAGATCTCTTAACTTCATTTGTACCCTCATGTGTTATTTCTAACAAATCCCATATCTCCTTAGCATTCTTGCATCCCATGACACGGTTGTGTTCATGAGGTCCAAGACCACAATGTAGGAGTTTGACAGCAAGGGCATTCAATTCAAGTTTTTCAAAATCTTCTTTTTCAAATTCAGACATAGGTTTAGAAACTACCTCATTGTTCACGGTTTTGGTGATTTCAAAATTACCAACTTCTATGACACGCCATACCTGGTAGTTCTCGGCCTTAATGAAGATCTCCATTCTATTCTTCCAGTATGAATAGAATTTTCCATTAAACATGGGAGGTCTCTGGGTAGAGTATCCTTCTTCAAGCTTCTCTCGTTGATTCATTCTTCCAACTAGTTCAACGTTCAGTTCTCTCTTCAGGGTTTCCTGATGTCTACGAGGAACTTAGCTCTGATACCAATTGTTGGATCGACTGAACAATACAAGAGGGGGGTGAATTGTATTGAGGAACTTAAGTGACTTTTCGCGGAATTAAAAGAAACTTAATGAAAGAAACACGAGCAAAGAGAATTTTCCAAACACAGAAACCCTCAAGACAAACGCCAAGAGAGAAAAAACTGTGGCCTGATGCAACACAGGACTTCGTCTTTATTATAATAGGATGCAACACCTAATTACAATCTAAGACACTCGTTCTCAGTTCTCAAGGAACTTCTTGAACCCTCGTAACCAACCCCTCTGTTGGTCACACTCTCTCAAACTCGATTTCTATGAAATCCCTCGGCTATGAATCTCTCTCACAACCCCACGCTTCAATCAACAGAAAGAAGTACTTACAACTCGATGTAAACAATCCTAAATGCTTGGCAACAATATGAAATAAAGCTCTGATTGAATTCTTTGCTCAAGGTGTGTGTTGGTTAATTTCCAGCTGAGTATATTTATAGTGTGATCATGAATGCGTAGAAGGCAAGCAGTAAGTCCACTACCACACTACTCCCTCTTTTGTAGGAGTAATGCTTGTAGTGAAACTTGACCAACAAGCTCCATAACTCCACGATCTCACTAAGTCAGATATAGCCGTTTTAGTTCCTTAAAAATCTCAGTTAGTTGGCTTGTGAATTCCAGTAACACACATTTTCTCCAAAACTGATTTTCCTATTTTAAAGGGCCTTCTTTAACAAATCAGTTAATCAGAAAACATTTGTCAAAAATAAAACGTTTTAATCCAAAAAGATATAACATATAGTTTTTAAGAAATATTCTAACAGAAAAATAATCTTTAATATTTTATGAAAAGATTTTATTTTATCAAATCATATTTACAATTACCCTAAGCTTTATTAGATAAATATCTTTTCATAAAATAGCGGATTAAAATTCATTAATAGATTAAATCACAAACTTAATATTATTTTCCTTTTTATCCTTTGAGCAATATTTCATTTATCATTACCAAGTAGTACAATAAATCTAGAACCCTAAATCTACTGTACCACAATGTCGAGTCATCTTTTCCAAGGAACTCAACCTTCCTTGACTTTGAACTTCTTCCTTGAGTTCATCCATAGCTCCAGTAAAGTCACAGGAACTTCTTCCTTCTCCTAAGGATGTCCTTGCTCCATTAAGACTTCTTGAAACCTAGAACCTATAATCACATCACTAAACACACATATTAGATATTAACACATAGAGTTTTCTTTCTTGGTTTGGAGTGCCATTCATCAAAACTTAGGGTTCAACAACAATCAAAATTTTAATAGTCACTCAATTCACCCCCACCCAATTGGTATCAGAGCCTAAGCTTCTTGTACGGTTAACACCCATAGAAGTTGATCATGAGTACTCAGGAGATGCAAGCAATTGGATACGACAGCAAAACTCCCAAGTTCAATGGAAAGAACTATGCCTGGTGGAAGAACAGAATGCAGAACATCATCATGGGCTTTGACTATGAATGTTGGATGATTGTGAAGAATGGTCAAGACGTGGTCAAGAAGATTGGTTCATCTGGTGTGGTTCATGTGAAGAAAAAAAAGCGAAGTGAATACATAAGCACAGACTACAAAACACTACAAAAGAATGCTAAAGCCATGTCCATCCTACAGCAAGCCATTGCAGAGAACGAGACCAACATGATCTCAACATGTCAATCAGCCAAGGAGATCTGGGATACCCTAGAACTTGCATATGAGGGTACCAGCGATGTAAAACGTTCTAAAATTCATTTACTTATGTCCAAATATCATGCTTTTAATATGAACAAAAACGAGAATATAAATGATTGCTTTGGACGCTTCATGACTATAGTAAATGATCTAAAATCACTTGGTAAGAACATTATTGACGAGGACCTTGTATGGAAGATGCTTAGAAGCCTTACAGGTGCTTGGACAACAAGGTGACTGTAGTGTATTAGGCAGAAGATTTAACTGTTCTCTCACTAAAACAGTTTATCGGTTCCCTCATGAGACATGAGATGTTGGTTGATGCCAAAACAGACAAGGAACCAGTAAAGGGCATTGCGTTGAAGGGAACAGTTGATGAAGATGCAGAAGATGACATTACCATGATGGCCAAACGCTTCGAGAAGCACTTCAGAAACCAGAGAAAATTCATGAAGGGTAAGAATTCCAGTAAGACTAAATCTTCTAATGCGGATTGTTTCAAGTGTGGAGAAGTTGGACATCTCATCAAAAACTTTCCCAAGTGGAAGGATAGGCAAAGCATGAAGAACGAGAAACATGCGTTTAAAAGAGCTATGGTTGCTTCTGTGTGGGGCAACTCAGAGTCTGATTCAGACGAGGAGGAAGACTCATCTGAAGACAAAGTCTGTATGACTACTTTCCTTAAAAAGGTTCCCAAACCAGTTCAGGAGAACAGTAGTCAGAACAGATGTCTCATGGCCAAAACAGGAGAACCCAATTCACAACAGGTAGCTATCTCTAAAATTCGGGAAGATATGTATAAATATGATAGAGATAATATGCTTGAATGTTTGGAAACTGTGCTTGATGAGATCTTGGCTTTAAGTACTGCCAATAAAGAGGGTAAAAAGAACATGAAGAAGAAAACAGAAGAATATGAAATTGCAAGTGCTGGTTATGATCACTTACAGGATGTGTGTATGCAATTAAAAGATGAAAAGGCTGAATTAGAAGTAGCACTAAACTAGTGTAAAGTTGAATTGGAAACAATTAAGTCAAAACGTCATCAAAATGATTTTTCCGATGATGAATGTGGTGGTTTAACTGGTCCTCTGGTTGTTTTAAGTCAAAATCCAGAGGATCCAATTAACTTTACTGCAGCCAAAGAAAGGGCAAAGAATCTTAGCAAACATGACCTATTGCGAGCTTTCAACTTTTTTATTAGATGATGTTAAGGAATTGCATAGTGAATTTGTCAATACCAAAGCTGCACTTCTTACTATTCCCCCTGCTCATCCTAATCTAGAAGTTAGTCAAATTATTGATGAGTATGAAGGACAAATATGTGATCTAGTTTGTGAAATTCATGAGTTGAAAAAGGGTCAGTAGGACAGTTCTGTCAAGGTGACTAATAAGTTTGCGGTTTTAAGTCTTAAAATGGATTTTGAAAAATTGAGAATTGATTTTAAATCTATGGATGAATGGAATGTGCTTTTATTGAAAATGCTTGAAACCAGAGACAAAGAGCTTGAAAAGAGTCAAAATCATGTTGACAAACTACTGACTGCTCGTAGCAATCTAGATCATATATTGTCTATTCAGGGAAACAGTAGTCGTACTGGTCTAGGGTATACTGCTAGGAGAAACAGTTCCAAGTGGTCACCTAGAGATACTACATGGGTTCAAGTATACAAGAAAGGTAAGTATGTGTCTGCCAAAGATATGCATGTGTGCGATTTTTGTTGTAAGGGTGGACACAAAATTGATGAATGTATTCATAAGAGGAGAAGCAAAACCAAGAACAGTAAGCATGTTAAGATGGTCTGGGTCAGGAAGGATAGGAAGTAGACCAGTGGTGATGAATTGGGACCCAATCCTGATTGGGTTCCCAAACCTAACGTATGATTTGCTTTTGCAGGCTAAAGTGAGAGGAGATACCTGGTATTAGGACAGTGGCTGCTCAAGACACATGTCACGACATAAAGAAAAGTTTCTCTCACTTGCAGCCTATGATGGGGGAAGAGTCACATTTGGAGACAACGGTAAGGGTACTATTGTTGGCCTAGGTAAAGTTGGTAAGTCTCTTTCCCAAGCTATTGATGATATATATTATGTTGAGGGCTTGCAGCATAATCTCTTGAGCATATCTCAATTGTGTGACAAAGGCAATAGAGTCGAGTTTCAAGCTGATCTTTGTCACATAGTTAACACTCAAACAGATGAACTGGTCTGCCAAGGAACTAGGTTTGAGGATGTTTACATAACATACTTGGATCAAATACCCAAGGACAAGTCCATTTGTTTGAGTGCAGTCGCTGAAAAGAATCGGTGGCTATTGCATAAAAGGTTTGGGCATGCTAGTCTTACACTTCTGAACAAACTCAAAACCCATGACTTAGTGGTTGGCTTGCCAGACATTAAGTATGTGGTGGATAGAGTATGTTCAGAGTGTGCAAAAGGAAAGCATGTCAAGTCATCTTTTAAGCTAAAGAGAGAGGTCAGTACAAGCAGACCACTTGAACTGATCCACATATATTTGTGTGGTCCTATGCGCGTGCAGAGCAGGAGCGGATACAGGTATGTATGTGTTATAGTGGATGACTACTCTAGGTACACTTGGACTCTATTCTTGTCTTCCATAGATGAGACTTTTGAGGAGTTCGAGGTGTTAGTAAAACAGTTGCAGAACCAGTTGAACTGTGCACTGGTTGCGGTAAGATCTGATCATTGTACTGAATTTGAGAATGCAAGCTTTACTAACTACTACAGGGACAATGGAGTAAGTCACAACTTTTCAGCTCCAAGAACTCCACAACAAGATGGAGTGGTAGAAAGGAAGAACAAAATCTTAGAGGAGATGGCCAGAACAATGCTCATTGAAAGTGGTCTCCCTAAGAGTTTCTGGGAGAAGCAATAAGCACAGCATGCTATATTCTAAACAGAGCACTGCTTCGTCCCATTCGGAAGAAGACACCTTATGAACTCCTAAGGGGAAGAAAACCTAACATTGCACACTTGAGAATTTTTGGTTGTAAGTGTTATGTGCATAACAATGGGAAGGAACAATTAGATAAGTTCGACCCTAGGAGTGATGAGGCAGTCTTTCTTGGATACTCCATATAGAGTAAGGCATACAGGGTATTTAACAAGAGGACCTTGTGTATAGAGGAGAGTGTCCATGTAATTTTTAATGAATATAACATGTTCTTTGAGATTCCACAGGTTACAGATGATGATATTATAGGCTTATTGGACTTCACAGGAGAACAGCTCACTGGTCTACATGATGCATAGGTAAGGGAACCAGACTCACCTACTAGTCCACCAACAACTAGTGATGGAGAGTCTGGTAATACATTTGATGATGAAGTTGTAGAGGAAAATCCACATGAAGACAGTGAACAGGCAACTAACTCAGGGGGAACCAACAACAATTAGGTTGACCCCACTGAGAATCAGGTAGTAGACCAGCAGACCACTTTGCATACTGGTTCCTCAGATAATCAAGAGAATGCATCAGCTGAGGGGGAACATATGCCTAGTGGTAATGCTGAAGAGAATGCATAATTGAATACAGGTTTTAAAAGTTATAAATATCAGTCCTCCCATCCTACTGATTTAATCTTGAGTGATATTAATAAGGGTATTCAAACTAGGAGATCTGTTTTTCAAAACTTTTGTGCATTCTATTCTTTTCTTTCTAGTGTAGAACCTACGGACTATCAAATGGCACTGTCTAATCCTGATTGGGTCTTGGCTATGCAAGATGAGTTAAACCAGTTCCAGAGGAACAGTGTTTGGCACCTTGAGCCTAGACCAGACGGTAGAATAGTAATAGGTACTCGATGGGTCTTCAGAAACAAATTGGATGACCTAGGTACAATAGTCCGAAATAAAGCTAGGCTTGTTGTGCAAGGTTACAATTAGTAAGAGGGCATTGATTATGATGAGACCTTTGCACCAGTTGCAAGACTTGAAGCCATAAGAATATTGATTGCTTTTGTTGCTCACATGAATTTCAAATTTTTTCAGATGGATGTTAAGACAGCCTTTCTGAATGGCTACTTGAAGGAAGAAGTGTTTGTAGAGCAGCCTCCAGGCTTCGAGGATGCACTATTCCCCAACCATGTGTATAAGTTGGACAAGGCTTTGTATGGTCTTAAGCAAGCTCCTAGGGCTTGGTATGAAAGGTTGTCAAACTTTCTGATGGAAAATGGTTACAAAAGGGGAACAGTGGACACGACCTTGTTTATCGAAACAAGGGGCACTAATTTACTTGTTGTACAGATTTATGTTGATGATGTATTTTTTGGTACAACTAATCAGATGCTATGTAATGAGTTTGCTGATCTTATGCAGAGTGAATTCGAGATGAGCATGATGGGAGAACTAGGGTTCTTCCTTGGATTGCAGATCAAGTAAACAGATGAAGGGATAATGATCCACCAGCAGAAGTACTTGAAAGAGCTACTGAAGAAGTATGGAATGCAGAACAGTAAGGCATATGACACACCTGTTCCCACCTCTACTAAGCTGGATGTAGATGAAAGGGGAACAGCTGTGGATGCTACACTGTTCAGAGGTATGATTGGCTCACTCTTATATCTCACTACTAGTAGAGCTGATATCATGTTCTCTGTGGGGTTGTGTGCTCGATTCCAAAGCAACCCCAAGGAGTCACATCTGAATGCAGTGAGAAGAATTTTCAAGTACTTGGTAGGAACAGTTGATCTGTGTCTGTGGTACCCTAGAGGTAGTACAATTGAATTGGTCGGGTACACAGATGCAGATTATGCATGATATCTTATTGATCGAAAGAGCACATCAGATATGGCACACTCCTTGGGATCATGTTTGATCTCTTGGGGTTCAAAGAAGCAAAATACAGTTGCTTTGTCCACAGCAGAAGCTGAATACATAGCTGTTGTAGCTTGCTGTTCTCAACTGTTGTGGATAAAGAGTCAGTTAAAAGACTTTGGTGTATTATCAGATTGTGTTCCTATATTTTGTGATATACAATGCTATTAACATTTCTAAGAATCCTGTGCAGCACTCCAAGACAAAGCATATTGAGATCAGACACCACTTCCTTAGGGATAAAGTGGAAAAAGGTAATGTGGAGATGTTGTTTTGTAAGAGTGAGGATCAGCTTGCTGATATCTTCACAAAACCATTCTGTAGAGAGTCCTTTTATAGGTTAAGAGTCTTGTTAGGCTTAGTTAGATTTAGGTGAAAGGCTTCTTTTTATTGACCCCTAATGATTGGCTAGATTAGTGTTCATAGATGTATATACTGCACATAACTTTGTTGATACTATTTGTACCATTATGAAGCATGAGCAGGTGAAGTGAACTAAGTTGCCCAGAACAGGTGAACTGTTTGGGGTGATAGGATAGTACAGGAGAACAGCAGATGGCCACGTATATGTTCTTGCCAAATACTCATGGTTTTGGAAAGAATTAATTGAATATCCTTAACTGCTGCCAGTTGAGATATTATGCAGTTCAAAATTCATTTTTTGGCAAAAATCAGAGTCTTGGGTCCAACCCATGGAAACCTGCCACTTGTTTTGGTAAGTTAAGGTATTAATGGGAAGTTACCCTTACACTTCCACTTCCTTTACTTAACTGCCAAGGTCTTCACTTCCCATTACTTCTATTTGATTCCACTATATATTCCCCTCTTTGTTTTCTGCTTTGATCATCACAAGTCAACATTCATCTCTCAGAAGCYTTCGTCTCTCTCTAAAGTGTCACCTCGGTCTGCGTGAAATCTTTGATCGGAAAAATTTAGCATGGGGAAGAAAGCTACTGAGAAAGGTAAGGGAAAAGGAAAGAAAGCCACCACTGCTCAAACRGAAGTGATCTTTCCGAATGAGAAGTCAGAAACATCAGTTGAAACCACCAACACCACAWAAATAACCTCGTCAGCTCCACCACTTCAAACACCACCACCACTTGAACAATGGTTCATCGATTCTACTACTACTCAAGCAGCTGACAGCATGCAAYCACCTCCACCACCACAAAATAAACCTAAAATTCCAACATCACCACAACAATCAATTCCACCACAACCTCAACCTACATCACCATCACAATCCACAAACCCTAAAATCGCGGAACCCACTCTTGCTTCTCTCTCGGTTCAAAACCTTAGCTTGGAATCAAAACCTGCTGAGGTTGAGAACATTGAGGGGGAATAAGGTTCTGCTGCCAAGAACCATACTGAAGTTCTTGAGTCCGAGTTTCTAAAGCCTCCAGAGGATCAGGAGGAAGAAGAAGATGAGGGTGATGATGATGACGTAGTCGGGGTTGGCTCTCAGGTTGTTGCAGTTACTCAGGGTGCTGGAGTTATAGGGGTCGTGTTGAGGAAGTCTACTAGAGGGTCAATGGTCAAGATTGATGACAAGGAGAAGGAAATGAAGGAGGCAGAATAGTACACTAGTACCCCCAAGGGAACCAAGAGGAAGGCACCTGTTCCCCGATCTRCTAAAGGTAAAACAGCTTCTTCTCCTTGTACTGTTCAGTCTTCTAAGAAAGTTGTTATGTCTGGTTGTGGTTGTGAAGAAGGTTATTGGGATATTCCTACGTTGTCTGAAGTGAAACAAGTGTTAGAATTTCAGGGCTGGCTGAATCATATTAGGATTSTTAAGAAGTCTTATGTTGAGCCTGTTAAGGAGTTTTATGCTAATTTGTTTCAATATCCTGATATGAGTTTAGTTAGTACTATGTATGGCAAAGATGTGCGTGTGTCTGTTTCTTCGTTGGCTGAATTTTAGAATGTTCCTAGAGATGGTTATTCTGGATATAGTGCAAATGGCTAGCCTATTGTTGCTGGTGTAGGTAATGATGAAATTATGAAGTTTCTGTTTGGGAAGGTTGTTAGGACTAGGGAAGGGTTCAAGACCACTTGTCTTAGGGAACCTATTATGAAAATTTTGCACTCAATATGTCAGAAAGTTTTGTTCCCAAAATCATAGGGTAGAGGGTCAGTTAGAATCATGGATATGTTTMTAATTTACCTCATGATGAAGAATGTGAAAATAAATTTTCCTGCCCTAATTATTGAACATATGATGAACTGCAAGAATGCTCCCTCTCACTCTTTAGCCTATGGGTCCCTTATCTCTAGGATCTTGATTAAGGAAGGTCATACTCTCAGTGGTGACACCATCCCTGCACAGAAGTTCTCTTTGAAAATTCTGCGCCAAAAGGGATTGGACATCAAGGGTGACAAGCAGTGCAATGTTGGTGACTCGCCAGTAAAGAAGGAAAAGAAGGAACCTGTTGCAAAGAAAAGGAAGGTTGAGGAGACCAATACATCTACTAATCTCACTCCACTTTTGAACAAGATTGAAAAGCAGGATAAAACATTGGAGATGCCGGTGACTATGGTGCATGGCTTGACCACTTCCTTCACTGAGAGGCAAGGGAGTTTARAGGAGAAATTGAATGAAACCAGAAATTGGGTTGCTAGGATGAAGGCTRAGGGAACAGCAAGACAGGTAGTTGTTGGTACTGGTTAGAAGGTTGAGACCAATCCTACCGTTCAGACTACTGTTTCTACTGCTGCTGGACAGACATCTACTGCTGCTACTGGTCAGGATTCTGTTGCTAAGGGATCAGTTGCAAAGCAGACTGAGGAAGATGAAGAAATTGACCTCGAGGAATCTACCCACTCTTCTATAGATGGAAGTCAGGATGAGGAATACAATGATGATAATGATGGTTAGGAACCCGAAGATGATGAGGATGATAAGGGTTCTGATCCTRATGCTTCAGAGGACGAGATGGAGGATGAAGAGGATGATGATAACGAGTGATGATCTATTCTAGCTTCTTTGCCCCTCCCCCTATCTTTTGTACTGCTTTTGGTTATCTGTTTTCTATGCCATTTTACAAGACTTTATTTATTTAACTCTGCTGCACTTTTGCTCTGCCTATTTATTCTGTTTTGGGATTGTGAACTGTGAAACTAACAGGCTTATGCAAATTATGGTATGAATTGGTAGTTGATGCTACCGTTTGGTTGAAAACGATATTTTGTGAATGCTTTTTAATGATGCCAAAAGGGGGAAAATAATTAGAAGTTATGGAAGCCTTTATCTAGCTTAGATTGAGTCAGTTTAGTCTAGTTGTAGTTTAATGTAGTTGAGTCAAATAAAAATCTGGATGATTCTCTTCCAGAATATGATTCTAGATATTGTTTATTGCTTTTATACAATACCAAGTTAGTTGGTTATTTCACTAGAGTCGAAAAAAAATCAAAAAATTGAAAATTGAAAAAGACAAAAAAAAAGTCCTTTAATAGAGTTGTTGTTGCATTTACTTGTTGTTTGCAAAGAACTTCTCAAGGTTTGTCATCAATCAAAAAAGGGGGACTTCTGTTGAGTTCCTAGTGTATTTAAGTGATGACTAAACAGTTGCAAGAGCAGGATTGGTCTAATGAATACAGCTGTGCTGAACAGCTGAGGATACTGTTCTTGTCACTTGAAAGAGCAGTGACATGTATGCTAACAAGTTATATTGTGCAAATTGTTATATGTATTTGGCATATAGGATTTCCAAACTATTGAAGGCAAAAAGTCCTTCGAGGCAAGACAGAGATAGAATCAAAGGTTATATTGAAGATCAAGGAAGCTTCGAGAAATTGAAGAACTTGAAGCATTAAGTTCTAGGATTAGAATAAGCTCTTTCTTGTTGTATTAAGTGATGAATGTGTTTGTTGCGTGCTTGTATTATTGTTGATGGCATTGGGCTTCGACTTATTCTCTTTTTAAAGTTGAAGGCAACTAAACCAAGTTGTTGGTTGACTTTGACCTTGATTCTACTTTGGGAGAACAGTGTACTGTTCTCACAACGCTGGATCATCTTGTCGAGCAAGAAAGTTTTTGGAACAAGTTTTCTTACAAGTAATTTTGGAAAAGTTTCTTAAATACGAACACGGTTTAATGGAAGCTTCAAAGATGATCTGGTGGGATTATATGTTTGGATAGATATGGTAATTAATTACAGATGCATTAAAGTAAAGCATAAGATATATACTCATTCTAACGTATGGAAAGATATCTTATGGAGCTTCCTAAAATAGGGAAAGATATATCTTTATTCATCTCCTATATTCTAGGGTTCAATCACTAGACTTCAGGCTCATTTGGCTATAAATATCCATAGCATATAGACTGCACGACAATTACTTCTCTCTCGACGTTTCAAAAGGTGTATTTTGAGAGAATAGAAAAGAAAGAAAAACTCCGAACCTAGATCCAAGCAGTAACGTTAAATACACAAAGAGTGCACATAACATATTGAGCGATCAAATACTCTTTAACTTAAAAGTTGAGTAATTGAGAGAATGTACTGTTGTGTTGAATTACTACGACAGGGTGGTGATTGGGTAGCTATTGATAGTTATTAGCGATGCTTGTGAGTTAAGTGCGAATTAGACCACTTGGGTTGAGGTGGGGTGACAATTTATGTGTTGAGTTCACGTACATTGTGAGTGAGTTCTTGTATTTTCGGAGTAGAATTAATAAAAGTGACTAGGATAGGAGGACGTTATCCAGAGTTGGGTGAACCTCGTTTAAATTTGTAGTCTTTATTATATGCTAGATATCGTCTATGTACTGTCCTCGCTTATTTCCGCGCGAGACTAGTCTAACTGTCTACTCTACTAAAATTGTACAAATAAAAAAAATTTTTAATAAGACTCAATTAACCCCCCCCCCCTCTTATAGTACCTTCGGTGAAACCTTCAGTTATGGCATGTTTAATTCACTAGGAGACGAAGGCCTCTTTCTCATCCTTTAGTTCTCAGTCTGTTGATTGCTAGAAATCGTTGATTTTGGTTCATTGTGCTTGAACTAGTTAGCTGCGTTTCGTGTCATAACTCTGTATGTTTCTATTTGAATGCTTGTGATGTTAACCACATTTTACTGCAGGTAGAGATGGGCGCCCATCGAAGGCGAGTGGGAATGCGAGACCAAAACAGAGCTCGCGTGCAACGCAGTTGAGCTTGCCAACGAGGCGAGTTCTTTTTGGTACCTTGGGGAGCATGGTAAGTGAGCCATTCATAGCCTTTCTGCACCTTGCAATGCTCCGGATCCTCCATCACTATGATGGATGAGAGCTATTGGTCACCATGCTGTCCAACGAATTGAGTCATGGTGAGGCGGTGGAGTACCACCTCCTACTTGGTGACAGGGGTCAGGACGCCTTTGCGCGTTTCGTGGAGGAGCGACTAGCCCCCYGAGTCGAGCTAGTTGTCGAGGTATGASTCTTGSTTATCYACACCTTTTCTTTGCATTTGCTTTCTATTAGTTGTGCACTAACTTTGACTTTCCTTGTGTAGCCTGATTATGACCTCGGTGAGATCCCCTTTGCTGACTTGAGGATCCGTCCTAGCCTAGACGAGGTTATTAGGCTTGCTCCTCCGACTGCTAGGCGTGCTCAGAACTCGATGCCCCCTGGAGCTGGTCAGGTAGGGAACACTTCGACTTTGCCATTTTATGCCAGTACTCACTCATGTGCTGAYTTGCCTATTTTGCGAAATAGATGCCTCGGGCAGGCGTTATGAGGTTGTTGGGAATAATAGATTCCTGGAAATACGCCTACTGTCAGCGGAGAGACTCGGTAAGTGCACCAAATCTCGCAATTTCAATGTTTTGTAGGGTCAGAAACCCGTTTTTGACGATGAAAATCATTGTGCAGGTTCGTCAGGGCAACGATGAGGATGTTGATGACGACGGCGACGTACAATTGAGACTAGTCCCTAACCGRGGTGGAGCTTCGACTTCCCGTTCTCAGCTTGGRCTCTCGACTTAGTTTACCATACTGGGAACCTCTGCTGTAGTTCTTTTCCCTGGTGAGTTGTTGTATGAGTCTGCCTTGCCCGTGCTAGCATCACTTGGTTTTTCAACGTGTCGCGAGTAGTACATGTACCTGTCACTTGTAGGGAAAGGGGTTGACCCTAGCTTTGCATTTGTTCATTTTAAGACTTCGCTTAGACTTCTTTGTTGACTTTTGCTTGACACGACTTGACTTTACTCAATTTTAGCTTAGACTCGAATGCTTGTGTAAATATGACTACACTTGTGTACCACTCTAGACATAGCTCGGTTTTGTAATGCCGGGCTTCGATTACAATTTGAAAAGGCCAACTTGCTAACTATATGCAATGCATGTAACTACTTTTAAGACGACGTCGATCGTCTCGCGTTGTATGTTGCGTTGCGTTGTTGAGACGAATGKCGGATCGTTCCCTCTTGAAATTGCAGGGTAGAACCTAGATTAGACCAACAACTGCGTGCCATYGTGCATGGGAGAARCAAAAAGGAGCAAAATTGTCCAAAAACAATTACGCCCAGGGTTGGCACAATTACGCCCAGAATCGAGCTATTTTTGCTCGAAATTAAATTTTTGGCAAGTTTGTTCGGCCTTATTGCTTATACATTAGGGTTTATGTACACCCTAATTCATTCATTACAGCCTCCTTAGTGCTTAAAAACCTCTCTTAGATTGCTTTGAACTTTATTTAATTCATTACACCAAAGAATTTGCAACAAATCAAATGAAGAAAGACTTTGCTAATGCTTTGAATGACGTGCTTCGAAACTTAGATACTCGTGAAAGGGAGGACCATGCAAGGCTGAATTGTGATGTTCTATTGACTTTAAGGCATGTAAGTCTCGATACAAACCTTCTTTATGCTGCGATAAGCTTGTGGGACCCATTGTCGCACTATTTTTGTCTTCGGGACAAGGAAATTAGTCCTTTGCCTGAGGAACTTGGTGCTATTTTTGATTGGCCTATTGTAAGTCTCCCTTGTATCCCTAATACTGCTGATCGCTTTGTTGATGAATATGAGCGATACTTGAGACTTAGTCCAACTTTTTCTCGACGCATAGTGAATGATCGATGGTTGGGACATTGATTTTCTTGCATTAGTAAACTATATTGCTAGTGATGCTTCTTGCCGTAGAATTTACCATAAAGATGCAATTATGATCTACTTGTTTGCACGTTTTCTGTTTGTCCATGGCAAGCCGAATATTGGTCATGCTAGTAWTATTTCTATTGTCGAGCAATACGAGACTAGCCGTACTCCTATCTCGTTGTGCACGRRGGAGTTATTCATGATGCTTGACCACCTTCAGAAGGAAGCGCATGCGCCCTTGTCTGGATGCCCGGTTTTACTGCAGTTACAATATTTTGTGTAAATATTTGCAAAATAGTGCATTTATACAAATATTATTGCTTGTTTATTGRTGTGATGACTAAATATTTCACATGCTACCGTTGCATGACAGATCTAGCTGATGGAGTGTTTAAGCCTAGTTGAGGTGCCCCAGAATCCTGTAAAATATATTCTGCTAAGGCGTTCTTTTCCCGTAAGAGGGTCCATGTCAACAAATCTCAGCATAAGTGGATTCTTATCCTTGTTGACCGTGGCATTCTCGTGCGGTGGACTGTCCCTTGGTGGGGTATTAGGAGTATGGTGCATAATCCCTTGTCTTCATATGTACGTGTGGCTAGCTTGACTGCGTTGACCTTTTATTTCCCTTTAAGGGTGATGAGGCAATTCGAGAAAGTTCAGCTTATTCCCGCTGTTGACACGGTTCGTCTTTAGGACAAGCGTTTGCGTTCGGGCAATGCAATTGAGAGGGAGAAATACTGGAAATCCCATTTTACGCTTAAGGCGACCACMCTTGCTTGAAGTGACCACAGAATTTTTGCTCTTTACCGTGTCTGGATRAATGCCACTAATGTGATGAGCCGTGCTTAGGCAAGACGTGCGGAGCAAAAGGATCATCACAAGATTAAGAGACTGGACTGTGACTCTACAAAGACCCCTGCTGCTAAGTCTAGAGCTATTTCTGCTAAGGACGGACTTGGTCCTAAGAAGGTGCCCATTTGGAGTAGGCTTGAAAGACTTCCTCCTTTGAGGATTAACTCAAATGTTGCTGGAAGAAGACTTGGGCCTAAAGAGATGCTTGGAGGTGACGTTCAAGGAAAAGGGAAGGCTGTTGTGGAAGATACACCCAAGAGACGCAAATGGGTGAGGAAGCTTAAAGGTGAGAGCTCGGGTGCAAAGATGGATGACGTCAAGGAGTAAGATCGAAGAGGAGAGGAAGGAGTGATTGCTTTATTCCACAACTCTGGTCTGTTTTAATGTTTGTTTTATTAATGAGTTAATAAAATGATTGACCTGCGAGCCGCTTTTGCATGTAATAAGTGAACTTGGAACTTGAAGTTTCCTTTTGCATTGTAATTGCTCGATTTTTAATTACAAGTAGTAATATATTACAAATCTGCATTGCTTTTCATGCATTGTTTTTACTTTGAACGTGTTGAAGAAAACTTCGTCCAATTGCCGATTGACTGTTGTTCATTTGCTAATCCCAAAACAAGTAGGGAACTTGTTATTGTGGCCGAGCCCCAGGGCGAGGCTCCCTACGTATCCCATAAGGAATCAGGCCATCCGTGCTGAGACGCGGTGCGTGTGTATGCCWTAGAAGTAGTTCTATTGGTTGAACAGCTTCGGCACCATAGACCAGTGAAAACGCAGTAGCTCCCGTTGAAGTGCGAATAGAGGTCCTGTAACCCCATAGAGCGAAGTGTAGGCTTTTGCGGCCAATCTCGGTTATTCTCTGTCATCTTAGAGATAATTGTTTTGATATTTTTGTTAGCTGCTACAACTGCCCCATTGGCTTGTCGCCTGTATGGTAATGACTTGTGGTGCTTAATCTTATATTTGACAATCAGATCCGCACACTCCGCTTGAAAGTGGGTGTCGTTGTTACTAATGATTTCGTGAGGAACCCCATAGCAACAAAGGATGTTGTTTTCTATGAATTTTGCAACGTACTTAGCCTGGAGCTTAGCATATGACGYTGCTTCGACCCACTTTGTGAAGTAAACTATGGCCACAAGTATGAATTCGTGACCTCCTTGCCCGAGCGGCATAATCTTCCCTATTATATATATATCCTCCATGTAGAGAAAGGCCATGGAGTGACAAACGTAGATAGAACACTACGCTAGATTTTGCCTTTAATAGCGATTTTTAATAGCAGTAAAAAACTAACGCTATTAAAAGGGTTAAATTATACTTTTTTAATAGCAGTTCCTTGTTAGACGCTATTAAAAATACTATTTTTAATAGCAGTTTTATAATATGCGCTATTAAKAATACACTTTTCATAGCGCTCCCAAACTAATCGCTATTAAAACTGACACGGAGCTATAGTTTAATTACCAGATTCTTCTCATATCATTATCTCTTCACTTCCTCTCAACCACACAAATCTAATCTCTCTTCTCTCATCAATATCCTCTCAAACCCTTTGTTTAAATCCCAACAATTGAACTACCCCATCAAACAATAGATATATTCATTTTCAGTCCTAAAAACCCCTATCGATCTAAAAACTCAAAACCCCTGTAACACTCTTGCCGCCTTGCGCATCAATACCCAACAAACCCTACGTCTTATCAGCAACAAACCTATAACTGCAGGCACAAAGCTCTAACTACGAACCCTAGGCGACTAGAGAACTAAAGGAGAGCGACCCGACGAACCGCAAACGAACACGGGCGAACCACCAGTGTGAAATTAATGACGAAACATCAACCTAATTAATGGATGTAAGTTGTTGATATGTCTTTGTGTTTACTTTGACAAATGAATTTCAAGTACTTTATGATTGATTCAAAAATTTTGATTTTTTTTCATTACTTTTCGACGATAAATTTGTTTGAAACTCCCATTTATTTTAATTAATGGAAGATTTTACTGATTTATGGATCGAAAAGTACAATTTGGTTTAATTCGTTGATTTTTGTTTGAGCATTTTTCAGTATTAATGGCGACTTTTGAGCTTTCATGAAGGGCAACAATTGGAATTAAGTTGGCTGAGAGGTTTGATTTTTAACAAAATCTCAATTTGAAAGTGTTTTATTTGGCTGTTGTTTACAAATTAAGTTGTGTACTTTGTTCATCTAACACGTAGGTTCTGAATAAAATTCACAGAAGAAAATCTGAGCAACGTGACGGATCCTAACATGCCAAAGAGCATTATAGGTGCTTACTGATAACATGTATGCTTTTGGATTATTGTTTTTCTAAATGATTTTATTTCTGGATGGTTTTGAACAAGTATTGAAGTGTTATTATATTTGGTTGTCAACAGGGAGGAGTTCCGAAGGTATACAAAGAGAGGCATCCTGATTCTTAGATGTCAAGATGTCAAAAAATTTAGTTTCGAGAAGGCAATTTATTTATATTTTTTTGTGACTAGAAGAAGGCGATTCTTGATGTAGATATTATCATCTAACTTTCTTATAATTGTACTTCGAATTGTGGAAGAAATCATATTTTGAAGATGTATGTTATGAGTTGTTTGAAATGAAATATAAGTTTGAAACCATTTGATTATGTGCAATTTATATGTGTGCTTATTCCTRTTGAATAATTATATATTCTTAGAAGAAATTGCAAAATATGAATGAAAATTTAAGTTATTTGTATAATAAATGATTAAATAAATAATTGGCTTTCATAGCGGTTAATAAGAAGCGTCGTGAAAGGTTTGTTTTTAATGCAACTTTCAAGTACCCTTTAATTGCGGTTCTAGAGGCGCTATTAAAAGCCTACCTAGCCTTTTAACAGCGAGGCGATTAATAGTGGTTTAACAACTGCTATAAAAAGCAAATTTGACCGCTATTAAAAGCAATTTATGGTGTAGTGGAAGAGACGGAGGAACATGTTGTGCATTGGAGTATTTTTGGCAGGTGTCGCATGTACGGACGTATAGCATSCAATTCCTTTCCATGGTGGTCCAGTAATACCCTAACTTGATGATCTTAGAGGCTAGGAGCCGGCTATTCATGTGAATGATGCAAAGTGACAGGAGACCATTGTAGTTGCACTTGTAGAGTTCTCCACCTTGAAGTAAATACTKAGATGCGAGACKCCTCGGAGCCCTTTGTTGCTTTTTTGTTGCACTAGAAGGGTATTCACCAGTTTGTAGGTGGTTGGGCACCTCATTTATTTCGTCTAAAGTGCAGACGTATGCTGGTTCTTGTCTTCACTCAATGACTAAGGGCATTTGGGTCACTGAACTCGAAATTTGCACCATRGATGCGAGCTTTGCTAGTGCATCTACAAACAAATGGTCTTCGCGTCTTCGGTARGTTTATTCGACTTCGTCTACCTGGGGTGCAATTCTCTCGAGATAGGACTAATACGGAGTTAGGCTTTCACTTCGTACCTTCCATCAGCCCGAAATCTGGTTTATGATGAGTGAGGAATAACCATATACCCGTATTTTCTTTACGTGAAGTGCTTGTAGACCTAGAATACATGCTTCTCACTCTGCTGCATTGTAGTGACGTCAAAGTCCAGCTTGACGCATTTTGGGGTGTGCTCCTCTTGTGGTTAGATTAGAAGCACTCCAACTCTACATCCTTTTTTATTAGATGCGCCATCGAAGTATAACGACCAACTGTCTTCCTCGGTCATCATAAGTTCCTCGTTGGGAAAGTCAAAGTCTTTAAGAAGGACCTCGTCTTGAGAGTCTGCTAAGAATTCAGAGACAATGCTACCTTTGATGGCTTTTTGAGCCACGAACTTAAGGTCAAATTCGACGAGCATAACCATCCATCTAAAAATGTGTCCGTTGACTGTTGGCTTTCAAAGAGGTATTTTAGAGGATCCCCTTTGCATACGATGTGTACGGTATATGTGAGCAAGTTATGTCGAAGCTTTCGCGATGCCCACACTAAAGCCAAGAATAGTTTCTCTAGGACAGAGTATCGTTCCTCGTATGGAAGGAGCTTCTTGCTAAGGTAGTAGATTGCACTTTCACTGTCGTTGATTTCTTGAGCAAGCATTGCTCCAACGGCGGTGTTTGTTGCCGTAAGATAGAGCCGTAATGGATACCCAGGGTGAGCAAGAGCTAACACAGGAGGATTGGTGACATATTCTTTGATTCTGTCGAAAGTTTGTTGGCAACTACCATCCCATTTCTTGGGTGTACCTTTCTTCAGTTTCTTGAAGATGGGTTCATAGACCATTGTGAGCCTAGATATGAACCTGCTGATKTACTGGAGTCGACCCAAGAACCCTCGGCTCTCCTATTCATTTTACGGTGGCCTAAGTGACATGATTGCGTTGATCTTTATTGAATCGATCTCGATGCCTCGAGAGATGATGATAAAACCTAGGAGCTTGCCTGAAGTGACCTCGAATGCGCATTTTAGCAGGTTGAGACGCATGTTGAATTGTCGGAGTCTCTAGAAGAACTTCCTTAGTGCAAGGGTATGTCCTTCGCGGTCTTTTGACTTGACGATCATATCGTCAACATAAACCTATTTGGTGCATAAAACAATGGAGTTCGCTTCTTTTGCAATTTAGGCAAGGTGTAGAACACTGAATGTGTTCCAATGGTAATGGATGAAATATCGTTTCGCGGTTGTTTGACTAAAGAAAGATGCTTTGAATTCCGAAAGTTTTTTGGAAATACGTGAGGTCTACCGGAAGTTGTGTGAGAGGGATTTACAGGTGAGGTGGGGCAAACGATCGTATTGTAGTTGCTTTTTTGTTGGCGTTTCCTCGATAGATAGCGAGGTATTTCGGAAGTAGGTTCAACAATACGGGGATTCGTTGGCTTTTTGTTTCCAATGTGGTGCACTATTTTTTCTGTAATTCGCATATTTTAAATTATTTCTGATTTATGATTTCTATGATTTTCTGATTCATGTTTAATACAGTACGCAGAAAAGTGAATATTAGAAAAATATCGGAAATACGTGGACTCTAGAAAGATCTAGAATCTTGCTTGGAGAGCAGGGTGTTTAGGTGCGTCGAATCAAGGGAATACGAAAATCGGAGGATAATAAATATTCGGTTTTTGGAAAATATACAAAATATTGGCGTATATGCTGAATGGAGGTTAATAGCTTGAGAGGTATTACCCTCTTTGAGCGTAATTACTTGCATAAATTCGTTGCCAAAATTCATAGAAAAAAAGGATTCCTGGATGGGCTATATCGGCTTATGAGTAGGTCGTATTATAAGCTCATATGGCCTCAGTATAGAGCAGGGTTTTCCGCACCGCCCCTACTCCCTCACTCTGGGCCGTTTTTTTGCTCGGCTATAATATTTGCGGTTGCGTCCGGACCG
>SNQN01002075.1:12857-47637 GCA_008642245.1 Bassia scoparia | reverse complement strand
CCAAAGGATTATGTATTAATTGAAGATAGTTCATTAGTGTTTGGTTTCCGAGGAGTACTTTGGATATTTTTGCCACTAAGGGAGGGGAATACTCGGCTCGCTTACAAATTCAGATATCTTGGGGACTATCTTCGTAGCTTCTACCATGATCGAGAGTTCGTACTCAGATTCGGAATGTGTGCATTGTGTGCTTTGCCCATGGTGCATTGTATGCTTTTGCCTCCTGTGTTTGCTGTGTTATCTTCCGGTTTTGGGGCACCTTCTCTTACTAAAAAATTGGTTATTAGGCACGTTTTAGGTGACCGGTGGTGATATGTAAATCGGTCTTTAAGTTAAGAAAGCTGGTATTCTGAACGTCTCTTAGATGTCTAAGAGCCGGTTTTATAAATCTTTTATCTTAGAGAACCGGTTTTATGATAAACGGTTTCTTTGATCCAGTGGCCCATTATTCTTATCAATATTTACATTATATCACATTTAACGCTACCTAGCCTCTCTACCCTTACTCTCTCTTTTCTTTTTTTTTTCGGCAATGCTTCATCTCTCACTCTTCCACTTAACTACACTCTCCATTCTTTTTTTTCGGTGTTATTCATATCTCTTTCTCTTCCTCTCTTCTTATCTCTTTTATTACTTCTTTTTACATTCTTTCACTCTTGTTGGAATTTCCACCTTATTTGTTGTGGCTGCTCGCCATCGGCGATCGCACATCACCTAATTTCGGTTTGTTAATTTGTTTTTCAGATTTTGGTTGATTTTTTTAATTTTGTCTTGCTTTTGTTGTTTTCTTTCATTTTCGTTTTGTTTGAATTGTTTTTTTATCGTTTTGGTTTTCGTGTTTTTCGTTTTTATTTCGGTTAGATCTATTTTAGTTTGTCAATTTGTTTTTTCAAATTTTCGGTTTCGCTTTTCTTTTATTTTCATTCGATTTCTTTTGCTTTGTTTTTTTTATTTCATTTTCGTTTTGTATTTCAGTTTGTTTTGTACACTTTTGTTTTACCGTTTTTTGGATTTTTGAAATTTGTTTATTGTGTTTTCGATATTTGTTGTTTTTGTCTATCTTACTTTTTTTTGTGTTAATTGTAAGAACTTTTTTTGTCGATTCTATCTTGTTAGTCTAATGAACGTAAGAATTGCAATAGGAGGTAACGACCGATGAGGGAGGCGGATGCAGAGCAAAGGTGATGACGTTCTTTGCAGTTTTGACGAGATCGGACCGTTGTTAAAATTGGATTTCACTGAAAATGATCGAGTTATTCACTTAATTTTCATCCAAAGTAAGTTTCAGTTTTTTTTTCGGTATTTGTTTCTGATATTTTTCGGAATTTTTATGTTGATTTATTTGTTATTGTTTGATTTTTGAGATTTTCTTTTTTTTTTATTTTATTTCTATTATTTATTTGGTCTTTTTTTCGTACTTAAATATTTTTTCATTATTTTTAGATTTTTGTGTTTTTTGTTTTCAATTTTTGTTTGTTTTGATGCTGGTTTTTGGTTGTGTTCTAGTGGGTGCAGTGCTGACGGTTGGGCGCGGGCAGACGACGAGGGGCAGTCAAACGGTGTGGTCGGCGGCGCAGTGGCAGTTCGGTGGTGGTGCCCTTTCTGATTTCCTTTTTTTTCTAAAATATTTTGGGTTTTCTAGTATTATGTACTATGTACTTCATCCATCCTCTCAATCGTAAGGTGCCTTTCTTTATTTCTTTTTTTATAAAATTTTTTTTTTATGAAAGTAGTTAGTTATTTCATAACTTTGTTAGTAGTTGTATTATTTTAGAATTATTTTATAAATTATGTTGTTGTTGTATTTGATGTAATTTACATCTGTATATTTATATCATCTTAAGTCGTGGTGGGACTCCACTGTTACTTTTTTTTGTTACCTAAATATCAAAGAGACGTTTATAAAAAACGGTCTTAGGGTCCAAGGACGGTTGACAAGCGGTCTTAGGGATCAAGAGACGGTTTCTACACAACGTCTTTTCATCTACTATGACGTTCTTCTACGATCGGCTTTTGTTGTCTTTAGGGAGGTTTGTTATTAAGTCTCTTTGGTTGTCTTAAGAGACCGCAATTTACTTACGGGTTCTTACCGTAAGGCCTATGGCTGAGACCGTTGTTGTTGCGTCTTTGGCCATTTTTGATTTCTTTGGGTTTTGTATAGTTGTGCTTGCCTAGCTTCGAGCTTGTTGTAGTAGGAGTGGGTGGGGATTCAAGGCTGTGGTGGGTTCGGAAGGCGATGTGGCCGTCGTTCGGGTGGTGGGGGATGTGTGGTGGGGGATGGAGGAAGGTGTCGCTGAGGGTGTGGTTGTGTGCTGAGGGGGGGGGGGATGGTGGCGCCGTGCGTGGTAGGATTTTGCTTGTAGGGTGTAGCGGTCTCTGTGCTGTGAGCGGGGTGTGGGTTTGAGGATCTCAGGTCGGCGTGTGATGTTGTGCGTGGGTGTGGGTGGGGGAGAGGCGGGACTGAGTGTATGAGGTGGGTTGATGGCGGCGCAGGTGGGGTAGTGGGGTTTCGGGGGGGGGGGGGTGGGGTGTGGGCGATGTGGTGGTGGCCTGGGTGTGGGTATGTTCGAAGTGTGTGGGTGGGCGGTGTGGTAGGGGTGTTGGGGGGGGGGGAGTTGGTGTGAGGGGGTGTGGCGGGATGAGGTGCGTTCTTGAGTGAGTGGCCGTGGGGGGGGTGGGTGGTTGGTGTGTGCGTGTGGGTTTTGTTGTTGCAGGGGAGGTTAGCGTGGTCGGGTTGGTTGCTTGGTGGCGTTTGTTGGGTGCGTGCTTGTGTTGGAGGGGCGTGTGGGAGGGGCGCGGTGGTTGGGTGGGTGGTGGTTTGGTTGCGCGAGGGGTGTCGGGTGCGGGGTAAGCTGTGTGGTTGTGCCGAGTTGTTGGTCTGGAAGAGTGGTTAGCGTGTGCGTTGGGGTGGGGTATGACTTGAGGGTGTGATGGGAGTTGGGCGGTGGAGGGAGTGCAGTGGGGGCTGGGCGAGGAGGTTTCGGGGCTCGCGTTGGGGTGGTTGCGGTGCGTCAGGTGCGGGTGTGGGTCAGGAGCCCGGTTGAGGGTCTCATTCAATAGCTAACTGCAGTCATTTCAAGTTGTTTCCTAATCCATTAATGTGTGTTGGTGCAGAGTATGCTTAAGAACCGTGGAGGAACCTATATCTTCGAGTAACTTGGCCTACCCTGTTTAAACTGGAACAAAGTTAGTTCCTGTCGTATTCCTGTCATGTTGCTAGTCTAGGGTGATCATTCTTTGCCTATTGACTGACGTCGACGTCGGAAATTGTTTTGCTTTTATTTTCCTTTCAATTTTTTTATCATTGTTTTTGTTTTTTTTTTTTTTTCTTTTTTTTTTCTTTTCTTTCTTTGTTCTTTTGAAAAGCATAGTTCAATGTCCGCGTTTGTCGTTACAATTGTATGACTCAAGAGTAACGCTAATGATTCTAGTTTACCCACTCGCATTTTACGCGCCTAAGGAATATACATTGCTATTTGGCGACTTACATGATCAATGATTTTGTTAAAATGACAAATCTAGGTCCTTAGTCTAAGCATAGTAGACGATTGTCATGCTGCTATGAACTTTATGGCATAGAGTTCACACCTAAGTCGGTTGCTTATTATCGAAAGGTACGTCGGGTGCCAAAGAGGTCCCATGACTAGAGCTCAAACTACTTAACAATCAGCCCGTTTGATGATCAGGAAGTCAACGGAGCATCTTAAGCGAGCCCCCCCCCCCCCCCCCTCGGTTTGTCTCAGTGTATAGACCCTTTATGCGAGTGCATGCTGGGGGTGGGTCCTCCGTGGGGGGGGGGGTGGCGCATGCGACCTGTCTACAGGGTAGGGTGAGGGGCAAGCAAGCTACGAGGGCGCTAGGAATAGGAGCGGTAACGGTGGTGTGGGTATTGGGGGAGGACGGATGAGATAGCTTTAGTGATCCCCAGTAGTCGCCACACCTGTACGGGCGCGAGGCGTTGTCGGCGCCGTAGGTTTGGTCCTCTGCTTCGGGGGTACATTTAAAGCGATCGGTTTGTTTGCTAGTATCGATTCTTGGCTTTTGCTATGTGAGTAGTCGTGCCATAGGAGTTGTGTGTTTATCACTCGAATGAGTGAGGACGTCGCACGCCGATTGCTTTTGGGAAGCTGCCGAAATCATTTTAGCCTGTAGGGCTTCGGCCGGTTAGGCAGGGGTTGACCAGCTCAGTGTCATGGATGAGGCATGAATCGCGAGTGAATGTTGGGGTGGCGTTCGAGGATTGAGGATCGCACACAGTGCCTATATGGTTATCGGAGCCAGATTGGTGCCAACATTTAATGGCCCCACGTCCAAGTCAAGTAACCGTGTGGTCGGGGACATGGTACGATAAGAATCTGAACCCAATTCGCCCGCATGTAGCGGCTCTACCGGTCTCATTGTAGTTCACAATATGACAATTGATTCAGAAGAGCCTTATTTGACTTTGAAAGTGCATTGATTACTAGGTGTGTTGTATGAAGAACAACAGATTCTACAATGAATAAGGCGGTCACTTGATTGTTAGTCAATGTTATAAGGTGCTTAGAAAACGGTGTCCATGATTATCTGACTTTAATGTGAAACATATTTGCGGTCTTGTTTAAGCAATATACAAGTGTGATTGAATATACATATAGAGCATGAAAAACAAGATTGTAAGGCATATTATATGTATGTGCGCCTTCTCACTTGTCACTTGAAACAATCAATCGTTAGAATACAGAATAAACTCAAGGGATGTCCTTCGATTGAATTGCTATTGAGAACAGCAAACGCGTTAGTATTGACATAATAATATGTATAATAAAGAGAAAAACCAAGAAACCATGGAAACAATGGAAATATTAAGAAACCTACATATTTTTACATGAAACCATTAACAGTGAGTTTCTAACTTGCTTTAATTGAATAAAAACTCAATATGATTAATCAAATTAAAGTGACAAATGGATATTGAAAAGAGTGAAAGAAAGGTTTTTGGTGAGTAATCTCAGATTATTACAACTTATTCGCTTGTTTGATTGCGATAATAAATCGATGCTTTGATTGAAACGATGTGTTTTGAGTGTTTTGAGAGTGTATGGATGTGTCTCGTGACTTGTGAAGTGTATTGAAAGTCGTGTCAAGTGAAGGTGAGGGTGAAGTCGTTTTGCGTATGAAGGTCGTGTCGGACTGAGGCAGGATGCAAGTATTATGCACGAGGGCAAACGAGGCCAGAAACCCTGCGTATATACGCTGAGGATGAGCGTATATACGCAGGTGAGGCGTATTACGCGCTCCTCCAGCGTATATCGTTTCTTTTCTATGGAATTTGGCAAATTCGTATGCAAGCTTGAGCGTATATACGCTCAAAATGGAGCGTATATCGCATCAGTCAGGACGTATATTCCATTTGCGTATATACGCTCAATGGTTGTGTATATTTTTCCAACTCGATATATTTTGATTCCTGATTTTATTCGTGATTTCCCTTGATTCGACGCACCTAGACCCCATTGCTCTCCAGCAGGAGTTTAGAATGTTCTAGAGGTTCCACGTATTTCCGGGTATTTTTCTATTTTCGTGTATTTTCTGCGTATTCTGTATTTAACATTGCAAAAATCATAGAAAATCATATCAAAAATAGAAATAATTTAAATAATTGGCGGTTCGAAAAATGTGACGACATGATGGAAAACAAAAAGCACGAGTATCGCCAGTGTGACTTGTTTGAACCTTCGAAACCTTGAGTTTATCGGAACCGAAAGAAATATGTTTGCCCTTTGTAAGTGACCTTTGCTCATAATTCGAGTACGACTCACGTATTTCCAATTTCGTGAGTTCAAGCTCTTTTCTGAGTCGAAACAAACGCGAATAAGCGGTTATATTTCATCCGATTACTTCATTTGGGGAGACAGCATTTCGGTCTACACCTTGCCTATATTGCATCAAAGCAAGCGATGACTCATTTGTTCTGTTAGATGCCAAAAGGACTGGATATGGGACAAGGGTAAGGGTGAATAGTTGCAGACAGCCCCCCCTCCCGGATCTAGCGCCTCTACTCATTATTCAGTTATGTCCGAATGACACAACAAATGTTTATGTTCAAGCTATAGATGATGTTTAGGCGAGTTATGTCTATGCCAATAGTGTTAGTTTGTTATGGATGTGTTGTTTCCATTTCCAGAGGCATGGTTGTCCATTGGTTATCTCTATTAGGCGTGACAAACATGACGTTGAATGGTCTTTGTTAAAGCATATTATGTGGTGAGACAGCATGAGACTTCTAGGGATTTAATGTTATGATTTAAGGTTGTTTTAATTGATTGTCAAATCGTATGTTAATATATTCATGAATTATATAGAGTCGATATTCCTAACAGCGTGCATAAGTAAGGGTTTTAAACATTGAGTGTTGGACTCAAACCCTACTAGCAACAAGATGTCATAGCCAAGAACACTGCCATCGACCCTTGGGAACCTTCTTGATAAACTTTTTAGATCTTTTGCAAAGAGCCTTTGGTTGCTGTTTATGTGTTTTTTGATGTTATTGAGAGTGTTTGAGAGAAAGAGAGAGAGAAAAGAGAGGAGGGAGAGGTTGGATGAGTGGGAATGCAAGTCCCAAAGCCAAGTTCGTGTTGAATTAGGGTACGGCTCCCTTTTATTAGGAAGGGTCATAATTCGCCGACAAAACAAGTAAGTTTTGGCAGCAATTCCCAATGGTTTTGCACATATTGCCTGCTCAAGGCTGTGAGCGGATTATAATTGCTCGATATAAAAATTCGTACGTGTGTCATACGATATTATTCATATCTATTTCCGGTTCTGCGTCAGATATGTTGCGATATTGAGAATTGTTTTCCCGAATAGCGAGATTGTAATAGAAATAAGTTCAGTATTTCGATAAATAAATATTTATTTATACGATATAAGTTGTATTTATTCGTATTATGGCTGATATACCCATGCTCAACGAGCTCGGATGGTAGCTTGCGTTCGGATTTTGCATTTTTGCTTAAGAATTCATTGATATTAAACTAATTTGAAAATTATGGGAAATAAATAAAACTCCTTGTGAAAATAGCGAGCATTGTGCTAACATTTCGTGTGAGTTTTGTAATTGTTTTCATAATTTAATTAATTATTGCAAAATTAATTAAATTACTGAAAATTCCGAAAAATGCCAAAAATACATAGAAAAATTCAGAAAAAATTCCTAAATATTATAGAAAAATGTTTAAAAATAAGTTAACATTATTTGAAAATTAAAACTTATTTTTTGAGGTGCTAAATACCTGGAATAGGTGTCCTAGCTCTCTCGATTTGACTTGTGTGTTGCGAGGGCTGTTTTATCATTGTCCGTCTCGGGCTAAGGACAAATGTATGTATTTACAACTTGTGACTTACTTGTAAAGTGATTTTGGCTTTCTTGTTAGCTTTTCCTTAGGATTGTTTCGTTTCTTTGTTTCTTTGTTTTTCTTTTTCATTTTCCCTTTGTTACCCCTTTTGAGCCTTAGCCTTTGTTTCTTTTAGCCACATTACAAGCCTCAACCCCGCTGTGTACCCTGTAGCTAGAGAAGCATAGATTTGGTTCATTGTACAGAGTATACATTTCAGTTTGTATTAGTTTAGTAACGTAAATATCAGTAGTTTTAGTTATGTAAATATTAGTGGTTTTAGTTGTAATATGTGTATTACGTAGTTAAATAGGTTATAGGGGTCAATTTTTCGATACTTGTGAGGTCATTATAAGGGTAAATTATTTTTTTAAAGAGTTCAAATAGTTTTTTTGGTTTTTTGTTTGCCCAAGTGGGGTCAAGTGCCCTCACTTGCATCTGCCATTATGTTGTACATCAAATTGTTAGCTTGTTTGCTTTTAGGGCTATTTGTAATGACCAGTTTGAGTTGTGCTGGTGGTTGTTGCTGAACATAGGGGTTGTCTAAGCCTGATGTTTGGTTTTTGGTCTTRGTGTTCTGTTTTCTTTGCCCTCTTAGAAGGTAAGTGTAAGTGCAAGTTATACTCAAGAAGGGGGGTGAATTGAGAGTAAGACAAATGTTGTAAATTTTTCGATTGATTATAATAACCGTTATGAACCATTTCTGTAGGAGCTGAAATATAATTGTGGTAAAATAAACAACACACAGATTTAATAAGGTTCGGCTTATAATAAGTCTATGTCCTCCACTCACTCACTCTTTTTATTATCCAACTCAGAAGAACAAAAAKAATTACACTCAAACACTTATGCACCTATGCACAAGATGATTCCCCAACTTCCACCTATGGAAGCTCGACTCAACCACCAACTATGGTGGTTCAAATGAAGATGATCCTCGATCAACTTCCCCAGCAAATTAAACTCATAGAATACTCAAATAACAAGATTCTGTCTCTCTAAACTATTAGCCTAACACACTTAGAATGAGCGTACTTTTTCGACCTATGTGGTATTATGGTTTATGCTAGGTTGAGACTTTGAAAGAGAGTACTTTTGCAATTGTATACTTGAATTATGATCGTGCAAAAGTGTTAGGGTTTGTATGCGAGCTTATATCCTTAAGTAAGCCTTTGGCTTGCATGTTATAGAATGTTGCCAGAGAATATTTTCCCTGGGAATATAGAAATAATTCCACAGAAAATATGCTCACTGATTTTATTTGAGATCAAATAAAATCAATGCAATATAACATAACATACTTTCCATACTTAAGGTTATCTTACTTGCATAACAACCCAAGCATCCGTGTATTTGAACAAGAATTTTCGCGGAAAGAAAACTTTCCTAAAATACGGRTGCTTGACGTAAACTCGAGAGGACTAGTTAAGATTTGTTCCCATACTGTTCCAGTYAGCCAAGTTTACTTGTAGTTGTGTATGATAAGTAATTGAGGTTCCTTATCATCCACAACTAGTTCATCTCTCAAGAGTCAACCTTTATAGTGCATTAACAACCTTCACACCACTTAAATTACATCTAAGACCTAAGAATATGACTCTAAGAACTTTGGTCTTCAAGCAACCTTTATAGTGCTTCGTCTTTTCATCCATTGAACTTGTTCATTTAGTACGTACCTGCACATGCAAACAGTAAATTACATGTAATATGATAGTTCAATGCAGTTTGTCATCCATCAAAACCCAAACTAGGGAACTTAACAGTAAGGAATACTGAATGGAGACTTTGTACTCTTTGTGCTTGTTTGGAATAAATGTTTTACTTACAAAAAAAAACCTCACCTCTCGATAAGCCTAAAACTTACTTATAGAGTAAATTATGCTCACTGTAGTATTAGGGTTTATGCCAGGTACTTGAGAGAGAGAGAGAGAGAGAGAGAGAGAGAATACTTTTTCAAAATATTGAAAGATCCTATACGGAATTCCTTTAAATAGACCTTATGTAATGAGTCAGAAAAAACATTGTAGAATTATATTTTTTTAAATTCMTTAAATCAATGGGAAAAATATGATCCCTCAGCAAATAATATCAAAGCAATATTATTAGGGATACAACTGGAGCAGGGCGGGGCGGGTTTTTCCTTTCCCATCCTCATCCCCGCCTCAATTATTCATCCTCATCCCATCCCCATCATGGGTACAAATTTCATCCCAATCCCTGCCCCTCTAATTCAATTTAAAAAACTATCCCCGCCCCACCACCCACTCRGGTATCCATCCCTATTAAATCCCCGCCTCATACCCACCTAATCCCTACTTCAATACCACTGAAAAATATTTTTACACTGGTTAAAATTTTAATTAATTGCACGAAAATATAACCTAAGAAATAGCATTTAAAAGATAATTATAAACTTATCATTTTTAAAATATTATTATATGATAAAGATAATATTAAATGTTTAAATATCGATTATTTAAATTTATATTGTACAAGCAGAGATGTGGATGAGAATGGGGATGTGGATGGGGCGGTTATAGCCTAGAAACTATCCCAACCCCATGGTGGGTACAATTTTAATCCCCATCCCCGCCCCACCACCCACCAAAACGAGACCCGGCCGGGTCTCCTATTTCACCCGCCTCACTTGCATCCCTAAATATTATTGAGATTCCTTATCATATTTAAAATTCTTCCAAGCACACRAATATGCAGATATCATTTTTCAAAATCATTTTATGCATAAATAAAAGTTTCCTAAAATAAGTTGCATGAAGTAAACACTAGTAGACTGATTATGATATGTTCCTATATTGGTTCCAATTAGCMATTTTCACAAAGTTGTGTATGCTAAGGGATCAAGATTCCTTTTCATCCACAACTTATATCTTTTCTCTGCTTTGCACCTTTATAGTGCATTATAAACCATAATATATACTAATGTGACATAAAGACCTTAAATCTATTACAATTTATTATACAAAGTCTTCATGCAATTCTTCAAGACTTTCACTTGTTTTAATCACATGAATAAGTCTTTGTCTTGCTTCTATTGAACTATCCTTGTGAAACATATKCCAAGGAAATACAAAGCARAATATAGCAATGTTAGGATAATTCAATTAAGAGTTTGTAAAAAAATACATTAAGAGTTTGTCATCAGTCAATACTCTAAAACAGAGGACTCAACAAACCTCTGTCCAAATTTCTCTCTAATATCTCTCATTCTCAAACAATTTTTGCATTTTAAACACATCGGGAAAAATTAAATTTAATAATCCAAACAAATGCTCGTCTTTGATCGATCCAAATCAATGGATAACTATGAGAAGATAATTGTAATGGAGAGACCTTTCTTTGATCCAACACCTATTATTGTCAAACCTTGGCTGCCTAAYGAGGATTATAGTCAACAAGATGTCAAAGTSGTTCCAATATGGGTGAAATTGAAGCTGCATTTCAAATATTGGGGTTTTGGGGTTCTAGAAAGAATTGTGCAACCTTTAGGCACTTTGCTGAAGGTGGATCAAGCAACGAAACRGCGTGACAGATTGCAATATGTCTTATGTTTGATTGAAGTTAAGGTAACTCAACAGTTTCTAGATMATCTCAATTTTATTAATGAATATGGGGTGCTTGCTGCAACTCCACTCAAATACCAATGGAAGCYTGTGATATGTGCTAAATGTCAAAAGTTTGGCCATGCGGAGGCTGATTGTCAGGYTAAAACTGCTAGTACACAGATTTGGAAGCCTAAGGAGGCTACAACTACATTTGAAGCTGCTCTAGCTCATGTCCAGTCAGCCCAATCTGCTTCGGCTCCTGCTCAACCAGCCAAATCTCCTGTTKCCAYAGAACCAGCAAAGAAGAAGGTAGATTCTGAGCATTTTCAATCGGTGCTAAGATTTACTAAGATGATTATCGCTCCACCTTCTATTACATTTGTTAATGGCTTCCAGGTTGTAGGAAGGAAGGAGAATGTTAACATTGTTGTGTCAAAAGAGGTGGTTCATACTAGTGGTGGGGTAGCCTCAAACCCTATCCCTAATGGATAAGTTGCTCTGTTGGAATGTGCGTGGGGCTAACAAACCTGCTAAGCAACACATGATTAAAACAGCCTTAGCTAGTCATTCAGCAGGTTKAATTACCCTTCTTGAAACAAAAGTGAGCCCTCAAAACATGGGCTCACTTTATGTTATTTTGTTTAGTAGTTGGTGTTTCACTTCTAATGTGAGTACTTGTGGTACAGGTCGTGTGGTTATTGCTTCGAATCCATTATCTTTCTCSATTTCTATAATTGACATGTCTCCTTAGTTGATCCATTGTGTTGTTCAGCCAACTAGTGGATCACCTGCTTTTTTCTACTCTTACATCTATGCATTTAATGAAATAGAGCCTCGTAGTCATATGTGGGATAAGATTAGGATCTTACATGAGGCTTCTAAGGGGCCTTGGGTTTTAATGGGGATTTCAATTGTGTTTTACATGTAGATGAATGGATTGGTTTTGGTGTAAGAAAATCTGAAATGTTTGAAGCTTGGGCTTCTATGAATGTTTGTGGCTTTGAGGATCTGAATAGTAGTGGCAATTTCTTCACTTGGAGAAATAAGCAAATGGGGGAGGATAGAGTTTGTTGTAAGTTGGACAGGATTAWGATTAATTCTCTTTGGTTTGACTCTTATCCTCATGTTGTTGGCCTCTTTCTTAATGAATGTTGCTTTAATCATAGCCCTGGTATTTTGAGAATTTGTCAAGATGGTGGTGGTAGGAAATCGTTCAAATATTTWAAAATGTGGTCTCATGCTCCTGATTTTCAGGAGAAGCTCAAGAGCTAGTRGAGTACTGATGTTGTAGGGTGCCAAATGTATCAGATCCARCAGAAGATGAAATGTGTTAAACAAGGTTTGAGGGTGCTGAAAAAAAATGGGTTTTCTAATCTGGAGGTTAAGTACAAACAAGCAGGTGGTGTTCTTACGGACTATCAAAAGAAGTTACAACAAAATCCTATGGATCTGGTTTTGATTGCTAAGGAGAAGGAGGTCAAAATTGTTTCTGATGGTGCTCATCTTAATTATTACTCCCTCCGTTTTTTTTTAGTTGTTCCAGTTTCTATTTTGGGATGTTTTTAAATAGTTGTTCCAAACCAATCTAAAAATAACTTTTTCACATTTTACHTAVTTTATTTACTCTAACATTAATGACTTACCCCTTTCTAAAGTCAACTTTCATTACTTTACCCAATCTTTTCACCCAAAATTACTATTTCCCATAAAATTTCATTCACACATTTACTCTTTTACCTAACTTATTCAACTTTTTACCCAACTTACTCAACTATTTTATTCAACTCAATCAACTCTTAAAAACCGTTCCATAATGGTATGGAACATCTAAAAAAAACGGAGGGAGTATCTTTTTCTGAAGCAAAATGCAAAATTGAATTGGTTAAGGGATGGAGATGCAAACACTGCACTCTTTCATCAATCAACCAAAAGAAGGAGGCTGAAGAGTAGTATTCTTACTATACATAACTTGACTGGTGAGTTGTGTGACTCTCCTGAGTCCGTGGCCTTGGCTTTTCTGGAATATTATCTAAATTTGTTGGGGACTGCAAGTGCTTCTCGAGCTTGTGTCAACCCTGATATTGTATTAGTTGGGCCTCTTTTGATTGATGATCACAGGAAGATTTTGCAGTAACCTTTTTTCTGAAAAGGAGATCAAGAGTACGATGTTTTCAATTGAGGGGGATAAAGCCCTAGGTCCTGATGGTTTTGGTGCTCACTTCTTTCGAGATAACTAGAGTATTGTAGGTGCTCAAGTCACTAAAGCTGTTCAAGATTGCTTGCAAAGGGGTAAGCTTCTGAAATCTATTAACGCCACTTTCATTTCCCTTATCCCTAAAGTCTCATGCCCCAAAGATGTTATAGAGTTTAGACTTACTTCCTGTTGCAACACCATCTAAATGCTTTTCAAAAGCCTTCAGTGGTCGTTTGAAGGTTGTTTTCCCTGAGCTGATAGATAATAGTCAGGGTGCTTTTGTTCATGGTCGTTATATTATTAATAACATCATGTTGTGCCAGGACATTGTGAGACACTATGGTAAAGCTTATGTTAGGCCTAGTTGTATGATTAAAGCTTATGACATAGTTGAATGGGGCTTTTTGGAAGAAATGCTTGGTTGCTTGGGTTTTCCTAGCCACTTCATTAGCCTCATTATGCTTTATGTGGCCACTCCCACTTATTCTCTTATTATAAATGGCTCTCCTCATGGCTATTTTTGCCCTAAAAGGGGCTTAAGGCAAGATGATCCGATCTCTCCTCTCCTATTTGTGCTTGTGATGGAGTACCTCTCTCGGGTACTAAAACACATGATTAATCATACTTGTTTCAAAATCCATCCAAGGTGTAGGCTTTCAAAGCTTACTCGTATTAGCTTTGCGGATGACCTAATTCTCTGTTGCAAAGGTGAGAAGGAGTCTTATGGTGGCTTTCAAAGTATTTTTCGGATGCCTTTTGCCTTRAGTGCAATTTTAATAAGATTGAGATTTTTTGCAAGGGCATGGATCCTGCTATTGTTGATGATGTCTTACATTCTACTGGTTTTGTCTTGGGCCATCTACCTTTTAAATACTTGGGTGTCCCTATATGTTCTAAAAGGTTGTTTGTGAAGGATTGTGAGATTTTGGTTGAAAAGATGATTGCCCAGATTAGGTGTTGGAGTTCAAGGCACTTATCTCTGGCCGGTAGGGTGTAACTCATAAATTCAGTCTTGCTTAGCATTCATATCTATTAGTCTCAGGTCTTCTTATTACCTCAAGCTATTTTGTGCGGGATTGAGGAGGTTTGTAGATCTTTTCTTTGGTATGGTTATTGTTTTTATGTGAAACCTGGGAATGTAAATTGGAAACATGTTTGTAAAGGGGATAAGTTTGGTGGTTTGGGAATTTGGGATATCTATTTGTGGAACCTTGCTAATATGGCTAGGCATGTTTGGGCCATAGCTACAAAAAAGGATAATTTGTGGATACGTTGGGTACATGTTATTTATATTAAGAGATAAGACTGGTGGAGTTATAAAGCTCCAATTGATTGTAGTTGGACTTAGAGGAAGCTGTGTGAGGTTAAGGATTTAATAGTGAAATTTGGATTGAAGTCTTACCTGATGCAGATGGCTTCATTTTCTGTTTCTGGTTTGTACTGGAAGCTTGTTAGGCAACAGGTTGTCATGCCTTGGTCTTTTTGTGTGTGGGACAGATTAGTGTTGCCTAAACATCGTGTAATCTGGTGGCCTGTTATGCTTGGCAGGTTGCGTACAAAGGATTAGTTGTGAAATGTGGGTGTGCTCGACAATGCTACATGTGTGTTCTGCTTAGCTGCTAATGATTCTCATGCACATTTGTTTTTCGAATTCCCTATTTCTACGCAAACATGGAACAGATTGTTGCAGTGGTTGTCTGTTAGTTGCTCTAGTAATTCTTGTATGCAGGTCTTGACAAGTATTCAAAGGAGTTCATTGTCCAGTTTTCAGAAGCAGATGTGTTATGCAATGATCTTTGCTGTTGTGTATATTATCTAAGCTGCACGAAATAGTAACATTTGGAAAGCTTAGGCTTTTTSTATTGTGCGATTGTTAAGCAAATTAAAAATAGTGCTTGCCATCGTTTGATTTATGTCCTGTCTAGAAAAATCTCTAGGAGTAATCGCTTGTGRTTTGACAGTTTGAGTTCTTGTATTTAGTTTGTTTTCCCCTTTTCTCCTTGTTAGATAGTCTAACCTAGTTTGTTAATCTTCGAGGGTTAAAGGCTAGTTTGTACCTTGTTTTGTGCTCATAATATATCTTTATTTACCGATAAAAAAAAATATTGCTCGTCTTCTCATATTAGTCCCACATTGAATTAATCTCATAATAATCCCAATTTTGTACTTAATTTTCTCTTAACAAGGCATTTAACATGCGACCTAATTAATAGGTTAATTTTACCCATAATCGTCTTGACGTCTCTTTCTCTCTCCACCGCACCATCACCATTCTCACTCCTTTCTCTCTCCTCCTCACTCTTCCTCGCTTCTTTATATCTCTACTACATGATCACCAAGACCCCATTGTCGCACCACCTACCACAAAACCTTCCCTTACACCACCTTCCGCAAAACACTTCGTCGTAGGGTCATTGCACCTTAACCCAAAACCTAGAACCACATCTTTTAAACGAGACAGGGAGATTTGGGTTGGTTATTAGGGTTAGTTGGGTTCAATTGAAGATTTTYTGTGTTTTTGGTTGGGTTTGTGCGTTTGTTGTTTGTGTGGTTAAGGTGATTTGAATGGGGAGACCTAGTTAGGGTGATGATGACCTTGATAAGGTGTCTGAAACGGGTGAGGGGGAATGCGTGGTGTGTTGCGGGTGGTCTGTGGGTGAAGTGGAAGGTGGTGATATAAGGGTGAAGGTAGTGCAAGGACGGCGTAGTAAATTTGTTGGTTGTTTTTGTTCGTTGTTGATCGTGGTTGTTGGTAGTGGGTAAATTGATCTTTTTTTCCTAATCACTCCCTTTAATTAACATTTTGTTTGTTAAATTATATTAGCATTGAGTTAAAATTAACTATGTTTGGAGGGGTTTCAAAAAAGAGGGGTACAATTAAGAAGAAAAAACATTGAGGGTATATTGTAGAAAACGGAAAGTTAGAGGGGTATATTATAGAAAAACCCATTATATTATTATAGATTAATTTTAGTTAATTAAGCTGGTCAATTAGGTTAATCATAAATTTTTACCACTTTTCATAGGTTACTTMTAACATGGGATCAATATAAGAATATTGGGTACCAAACTGGGATTATTCCGAGATTAATTCCTTGTGGGATTAATATGAACGAACAAGCAAAAGTTGGGATTATTAAATTCAATTTTTCCCACTCATTAAAACACATTTTAATTCATTTGCATTAAGTTTGTCAAGGTTCTAACTTAAAGGTTTTTACAGTCTTCAAAGCACTTTTTTCTTGCTCGATTCTACTCGTATTGCAAGATAAAGTTTGAGGCGAAAGTCTCAATCCTTCTTCCCTCTTTTCCATTCTTGTTAGAAATTTTGCTTTTGTAATATTGCATGTAAATTAATTAACAAACTATTTAATAAAAGTTAAAATCGACATAGTCATAAGACCTAAATAAGACCTAAATGTTTTCAMGCCTAATAAGATAATTTTGCTTTTCGTACGAGTGCATGCATGTGAATCACCATTTTTATTGCTAAAATAAGACCTAAATGTTTTCACGCCTAATAAGATAATTTTTGACAAATTGTTTTTTAGGAACCGTTAATATAAATTAATTATGCTCAAAATGATCACTATACAACATTATTATATTTGTGTATTATTTCTTGTCAACAACCCATCTAGCTAATTTTGCATGATTAGGGTTAATACGACAACATTGAGACCGGGTATAGGCCGCTAGATGCGGGGGGGGGGGCATTGTGCCATAGTTATCCCTTACCCTTATCCCCGAATCCATTATCTTGCCTTGCATTGCATCTTGGCATGGTATAATATGGGATGCTTAGTTTTATGGGAAGCATTAAAGTAATCAAGTATATGTCTTGTTTCATTCCTACCTTCCATCATGCTCAGATTCATTATTTTGCAAATTAAATTAGTTTTAGCTGGCTTTTGTTAAAAAAAAAGGCTTTAATGGAAAATGTATTACAAAAATCAGACTAATTTGATTGTAATGATTATTATTAGGGTTTTCACTTTTTCCCAATGGTATGTCTGAGGTTTAGCGAATTTCCATTGGTATGTCTGTATTTTTTTATTCCCATTGGTATGTCTTAAGTTTAGAAATTGTTCCCAAATATAGCATTATGCAATTAAAAAGTAACGTTTAACCACTATAACCACCCCAAACCACCATGAATCACCGCAAGCCATTAGCGAAATCCCCGAATAGTGTGCGTAGTCGAGGAAAATGTTAGTGGTAGTCCTTAAAGGTTTGCGAAGAGAGAAAACGAGGATATTTAAATTAGATGGGAGACAGAAAGTGAATTAAAAAATTCGCGATTTAAGGGAGGTTGTGGGCAGTAATTTGTGGCTTCCGATGATGGCTTGCATTGAATCATGGTGCTTTGGGGTGGTTACGGTGGTTAAACATTACTTTTGAATTGAATAATGCTATATTTGGGTAGGGTTCCTAAACCTTAGCCATATCAATGGAAATATAAAAAAACCTCAAAAATATCATTGGGAATTCGCTAAACCTTAGACATACCATTGGGAAAAACCCTTATTATTATGTCTCCAGGATCATCAAACTACACTTTTTTATTGTGATAATCAAGCAACCCTTTTTATCTTAGCCAATCCACTCCATAATGTGAAGTCTAAACATGTGGCATCGATTGTCATTTTATATGAGACAAACATCAGATGATATTATTTAACCTACTTATGTTCCTTCTGCAAAGTAGCTTGTAAATATTTTCACCAAATAATTGTCTGTTCAACAACACAAGAATCTATTGTCCAAGATGGGAGTGCCCACTTACAACTGAAGGGTGTAGCACCTCAATAATTTCCTTCTTTTCGAAATAATAAAAGCAATAAAATAGAGGGAAATTATTACAGTACTGCTGTCACACATGAAAACATATTCGGCTAAAAAGAGTACGTAATGAATGAAAAACCGAATAGAGAAAAAGAATTATGAATTTTTGTGTTTTTTTCTTGAATGTCAACTAATGAATATGTAGTATAACATTTTCCTATTTAATTTTGGATTAAAAATATAGATTATAGACATGATATGATGATGATATGTATGATGTATTATAATTTGTTTTTCTATTATTATAAATACTGTTGAATAATTATTTAATAGAATAATACTCAAAATTCATTAAATAAGTATATACTTTATTAATTGTTTTAAAATGCAAGGGATTACATTCTACCCCACTAAAAGAAGTTTTTTCCTTGAAAACATTACTTAAACTCACTTAAGAAGACTAGACTTGTTGTTAAAATAATTATTTAAAATCATTAAATAATATTATACTTTATTTTATAGACTACTTAAAAATGCCGGGGATTATAGAGGAGGAGTGTAGGAAAGGTGTAGGTGTATTTGAGAAAACCAAGCGTTGTTAAGCCCCATGTTTTTTTGTTTTCGTCTCTGATAGACTATGCTTTATGTCAATCAATCTTTCTAGTATCATGTGCATTATTAAATTGTCATATCATATGACTAAAGGATAATCCTACGATGCAAGGTTTTTGGAGTGCTACAACAGCACTACTATAAAAGGTTTTCTGAATGTCAGGATGAATGAACAAATTCAGTAAATGAATGAAAAGAAGTAAATGCTAGCTGTGACAAGACACAAATACACTAAGTCATCTTCCATAATCGACTTTATAAAAAGAAATCCTTCACACTTGATAATAGTAAATTTTAAAATACTTGATACAAGACAATTCATACAACTCGATGAGAAAACTTATGAGAAGTTTGAAAATTCTAAAAATAAACCAAACAACTTGTTTACAAACATGAGTTTGACTCGAGCCGACTTAGGTTGACTCAAAATAAAACCTAATTCTAGAATGAAGGTAAGTTGACAAATCTTTAATTTAAAAAGGAATATTTTGGTTGGTATGACATAATCTAAAACTAAAATGCAAGTTTAGCCCCAAATCTTTCCATTTTTGGTTGTCCCTACTGAAAATAATATTATTAAATTCTTGTTAAAACTTACTCAAACTTGTCTAAATTTATCACTTTAACTCTAAGATTCAAATATATGGCATATTACCTAATTTTTATTTTTTCTCTTCATAATTTATATTTATTGACAACACTAATTATAGGAAGAAAAGAGCAAAAAAAGAATAATAAAAATAAAATTGAGTTGGGTTCCGATCTCAAGTACACCATCTGCTCCATGAAGAAGCTACCATACACTATTTAGGTCTAAAATATGGAAACTAATATAATATGAGAAGTGGCGTTGAAAAGTAGATTTAGATTGGAGAGAGAAACAAATAAAATGCATTGTTTAATGCACATAAGGGTATTGCAAGTGATATGATGGGTATCACATGGTGAACCACCACAATTAMAAAATAATAATTCATATAAGGTTTTTTAAAGACTTAGGGAATCAAGTAAAAGTGGTAGGAACTTCATGAAACGTCCTTATGAGGAAAGTGGTAGGAATTTCATGGAATGAATGGAGTATTAAGTTGAGTCTGTTCTTAATTTCAAGACTCAACTTGAAACTATCTTGAAATTTTAGAAGAAAAACAGGAAAAAATTTAAGCCTAAGTCTTAAGACACAAGATGTTGATGTCACTTGGGGCTATACTTGCTCTTAGAAGCAAATATGAAACAAACACTTAGTATGTACTCCGTAGTTAAAAATATACTTCCTCTGTTTCTTAAAAACGGCAACTTTTACCTAAAATGGAAATATCAAATTAATACCAACCAAATTTTTTGTCCATTTATAGTATATTTTTATTATGAATTGACTATTTTACCTTATTAAATTGTATTAATCTATGTTTATAAAATCTAATGATAATTCTAGTTTTACTTATGTAAAATCTATTGTTTTAATTACTCCCACCAAAAATAAATGTTTACAACTAACTTTAGTCAAAATTCATTCAATTCATCAGATATCATTTCTTTTCATCATCTATTCATCCCCTTACATCCACATTTCTTCTTCTTCTTCCTCAACCAAAAACCCTAACCCTAAGTTTTTTTTTCATCACTCATGTCAACTGTTCCTGCGACGCAAAATAATTTCTCACTCGTCTTCTTCTTCAATCATCTCTCGTAATTTTGCTCAATTCGCTCTTCTTGTAGCCCAAAAATGGCAGATCTAACTCCTCTATTTTTGGCTTTCAACAAGTGTGAGGATGTCGAAGAGAAATAGATTTTAAGGTGGTTGCTTGAAGGGCTAATGATSGGCGCTCCTCCAAAGGTCGTTGGAATTAACCACGGTGGAGGCTATCAAACAACATTTATAAACCTAAGCTTGAGACTGTACAAGTATAGCGGCAAGTCTAGGGTCGATCCACAAGGATGGGCAAACGTGACTGCTTAAGCAAAATCAACTAAGTTTRRGGGTGGTTAAAACTARAATTTTGGGTCTTGAAAGCTACGGATATAAGTAAACTAGAAACATGGGTTTTGAAATCAAATATACAAAAACACTTAGGAAAACTAGTTTTCCCAACTATATAATAGGTAATTATGCCAGTCAAATTAATGATCTCAATCCAACATTAGGGGTAATTGTGATCTTAGTTTGGCAAATTGGTTGGAATCATTTACCTAGTAATCTAACACCTAAAACTTGGTCAAACCCAAGTCCCCTTAAGCTCTCACAAGAAATAGTCAAAAAGTGATTAAACCAATACCCTAAATAACCCTTTCAATCTCTTGCAAAGGTGAACAAAGCAAACACTCTCTCTCAAAGCCTTGGGTGGCCAAATCTAAAACAAAGCAAGATAGAGAAACCATAATTTTAATAACAAAGATGGTTGAAAATATGATTTTATATCATTTTGGCATTTATAGATTATAGTTGGGCTCCCTAGCAATCCTAAGCAAGTAATCTACTCACTAGTCATCTTAGGAAGCATTGAAACAATAAAAGCAACATGTGAAAACATGAAATTTCCATGAAAACAACAAAAACAAGGCAATAAAAGGCTATTCAAGAACTAGCTCAAAACATAACCAAATTTAACAAAACTATGTGCAAATAACTCAAAAACAATAGGGGAAACTATCTAGCAACAAGAGAAATTGAAATTGAAAGCAACAAGGAAACTCATAAAAACCTAGAAAACGTATTGCACTAAAAACATGCAGTAAACGTTAATGAAATTGAAAAAAAATGCAAGAATTGAATTTCCCTCGAAAAATTAGATGAAAGCATATAAGATTTGCAAGAAATGGTTGAGTATTGAATATTCTAAAGCAACAACAATCCAAGAACATTAAGCTTTTTCTCTCCTAAGCTATGAACAAAAGGAAGAAGAAGAAGATGGAAAATGTAATTTCAAAAATCTGAAAAAATGTAATTCTAAATCTATTATATTACTACTTTACTACTTGCTACTTGTTATTCTCCTAAAAACTACCTATATTAACTCAATTACAAAGTTTATAAATATAACAAGAATGCTATACGAAATTCCACATGTGCCAATTATTCCTCCAAAGTCAAGTCAAACGTTGGTCAAACGTCAAAAAGTTGGCAAAGATGGAGTGACACGTAGGCGCGGGCCATGYGCGGGTCGTACGCGCGAGCAATCTTAAGGCATGGACCGAGGCGTGGACCAACCTCGAGATGCGCACCTGCTTAATTTTTCTTCTGGAAATTTGGTRTAGAGGTCTACAGGCGCAGGCCCCCATGCCTGGGCAAGAGGCGCAAGCCACCTTGATGTGCGGGTCAGGGTGCGGGCCTTCCTAGGGATGTGCGGGCCTCATTGTTTTGGAAAATGAAGGAGGAGTGTGCAGGCACGGGCCCCACGCGCGGACCGTCTCGATGCGCGAGCCCTCCTAGGTGTGCGCACCCGCTCGTTTTTTGTTTTGGAAAATGAAGTTGAGGGTCTGCGAGCGCGGGCCATACTGAGGAGGCGCGTGCGTGCCTCTTTTGCCTCTGACCAACCTACATAACTACCTTGACTTCAAATGGACGTAACTTCTCGCTTGGTGATCGRATTGCAGCTTGTAATATACCGTTAGAAAGCTCTCGAAGTCTACTTTCCAATGCAAAAAGTTTCAMAGGCCAATAAATAGTGTGMGGAAATATATGGCTCGAAGAAGATGTTAGAGCATAATTTCAAATGCCTTAAGGCTCAACTTAAGCAAATAAGACCACGCCATCAAGTAACAAAGCTCAAAACTGGTATGCGCACACTTAGGCATTTTGATAACAWTAGAAACACTTGTAATTGAGTGTATAAGAAGWGAAAATAAGAGAAAACATGTGAGAAACCTATAAAAACAACTAAAAACCAACGAAACTGTACAAAACTATACAAAGTGGAAAACTAACTAAAAGGCTAGTGAAATGATATCGAAAACACACATATTGGCAAAAATAAGGAAGAAATAACTGCCTAAATGTGACCATTTTTGGTACTTATCAACTCCTCCCAACTAGGACCGTAGCCCGTCCTCGAGCAAAGTGAAGCAAAGATAAAAGAAAGGAAAGAAGAAACTATACACTAACTCACTTTCCTAGGAATCACAATCACTTTTAGCAACTAGTGACAAGCCCTTTAAACCCTCAAATCGCTAGAAAGACGAGGAAGGTCTCGTGAGGGTTACCAACGAAAAGACCCACAACTCCATAAATAAGAAGAAAACAAGGAAAAGGTTTTCAAAAACACAAAGTACACAAGTGGGAAAACAAAAGGAAAAAAGAAAAATTTGGATAGAAAAACAAAATGTGCCTTKGATTGAATTTCTTGGACCTTTAGGGATGCTAATAAGTATTAAGGATGTCCCCCCAACTAGAAGTCAAGCAAGAATCAAATAGATATCACGAATTGTGTGCAACTTTAAAAGCTTGCAATAAATCAAGTCATTCCACTCTCTTCCTTTCTCTAGAGCGACTCTCCTTGGCTTCAAGAAAACCAAGCTCAATGACAACACATAGCTTAAAGAAAGAGCTCAAATAATAACATAGAGAGATTTTCAAAATGAGGTTTAAGCACATTGCAATAGACATCCAAAATGAAGATTTATGACTCTCTCCACCTTTTGTGACTCAACTCCCAAAGTCAAAGGTCTTTTCGGCTTGTAGTGTATAAGCTAAAGGTTGGATGAGGATAAAAGTATTTGGCTTGTGGTGGTATACCTACACCAGTGAAGTTTATAAACATCAAACCAAACTTTTGGGATTGAAGTGCCCCAATTCACATCACTCACACACTTGGGAGGCAAGTTTATAACACACTTGCTTTCTCCCATACAACTCGCTACACTTGAATTGTTTTCCCTTTTGTGCATATTTTTGGATTTTTTCGGTTTTTTTTTTTTTTTTGCATGCACTTGGGAATAAACTTTGCAATACKATTGCATTTCATTTACACACTGTTGAACCCTAAGTTTTGAAGAATGGCACTCCAAACCAACAAAGCAAGCTCTATGCATTATTGTCTAATATGCGTGTTTAGTGATGTGTTTAATGAATCCATGCTTCAAGGAATCTTAATGGATCGAGGACATCCTTAAGAGAAGGAAGGAGTTCCTGTGATTATTAGAAGCTTTGGAAGAACTCAAGGAAGAAGTTCAAGATCAAGGAAGGTTGAGTTCCTTAGAAAAGTGACTCAACATTATCAAGGAAGGTTGAGTTCTTTAGAAAAGATGACTCGACATTGTGGTACAATAGGTTTAGGGCTTCTAGATTTATTTGTACTGTTTGGCATTAAAATATGAAATAATTGCTCAAAGGATAAAAGGGAAATAATATTAAGTTTGAGATTTGTTTTATTGAAGAGATTTTATTCCGTTATTTTATATAAAGATATATATCAAATAAAGGCCTGACATAATTGTGTATAGATTAAAATAAAAATCTTTTTATAAAATATTAAAGATTATTTTTCTGTTAGAATATTTCTTAAAGACTTTTTATAATGTCTTTTGGAATAAAATGTTTTTTCTGAAAAAGATCTCATGTGTGTTTTAAAGAATTCCTTAAATATAGGAAAGTTTGTTTTAAGTGAAAACGTGTGTTACTGGCTATATTAATCCAACTAGCTGAGATTTTTAAGGGATGAAAAAACAGCTAAAAATGACCAAGTGAGATCGTGATGTTATGAAGCTTGGTAGTCAAGTTCCACTACAAGCATCACTCCTACAAAAAAAGGAGTAATGTGGTAGTGGACCACTGCTTGCTTTCAACGCTTACTAATCACATTATAAATAGATTAAGTTGGAAATTAATCAAACATACACTTGAGGAAATAATTCAATCAGAGCTATTACTTTCATATTGTTGCCAAGCATTTAGGTTGTTGTTGTTATTGAGTGGTAAAGTTCTTCTTTCTGCTTATTAAAGCGAGGGGTTGTGAGTTTCATAACCGAGGGATTTCAGGGGAAATCGAGAGCTAGAGGGTTCAAGAAGTTTAGTGTGAACTGAGAACGAGGGTTCAAGAAGTTCCTATGGAGATTGAGAATGAGGGTCTTAGATTGTATTTAGGTGTTGCATCCTAATATAATATAGACGAAGTCCTGTGTTGCATCAAGCCACAGTTTTCCTCTCTTGGCGTTTGTCTTGAGAGTTTCTGTGTTGGAAAAATTTCTAGTCTCAAATTCCTTAGGTTTAAGTTTCTTTTAATTCCCCAAAAAGTGCTTAAGTTCCTCCAATACAATTCACCCCCTCTTGTATTGTTCAATTGATCCAACAATTGGTATCAGAGCTAAGTTCCTTGTAGCTATCAGGCAAACCCTATGACGGAACTGAACGTGAAGAGCTAGCTGGAAAAGATGAATCAACGCGAGAAATTGGAGGAAGGATATTCCACTCAATGTCCTCCCATGTTCAATGGGAAATTCTATTCATATTGGAATAATAGAATGGAGATTTTCATCAAAGCAGAGAACTACCAGGTATGGAGAGTAATGGAGTTTGGTGATTTTGAAATTACTAAAACCTCAGCAGGAGTTCCTTCTAATTCTTCCTCTTCATCAGCAAGTTCTTCAGTTCTTTCTCCTTCAACATTGGGCTGAGGAACTTCTGTAAACATGTTGTTCCTCTACCCTTACTGCTGGAGATTCCTTGGAACAATTGTTGAGTTCCTCTTCTGGATCTTCTTTTCTTGAAAGACCTATTTCAAAATCATCATTTTCTAGTTCATGAGCTTTAAGATGTGTGTTAGCTTCATCAAATATAACATGTATACTTTTCTCGACACACATAGAGTTCTTATTATATACTCTGTATGCCTTGCTATGATTAGAATAGTCAAGGAACACAGCTTCACACTACTACATTAAAACTCTAATGCAAYACTCAAATGCAATGACTTTAGATAATGCAACACTTAAATGCAACATTTTTTAATAATGCAACACTATTTTGCAACAAAATGGATCAAATGCAACATGTATCTGCAACGATTGAAATAAACCGTTGCATTAGGTAGTGTAATGCAACAGGTTTTKTTCTAATGCAACAACATTCTATTAAATGTTGCATTAGGTAGTGTAATGCAACACTTTAAAAAACCCCTAATGCAACACTTTTAAATGAAATAAATGAATAAACATTTCGTTGCATTAGCTAGTTTAATGAAATTTTAGAAATGTACTGGGCGCAACTTTTCCCTCYCAACTTTTTTCACTAAAACTGAAACCAAATATTTTCCATCAAAACCAAACCCCACAAAGACCAATATTTCTGAAATCAGAAGCACAAAATCATTTCCTTCAAAATTAAAAAAAAAAACCCTCTTTTCCATCAAAACATCAAAACCCCTCTTTCGATCCAAACCGCTCTTTCGATCCAAATCCCCTAAAATCAAGGTTTTTTTCAATTTCTCCTGATTATTTCTCATTAGTTCGATTATTTCTCCTGATTTTTCAATTTAGGTGGAGACCAAGTGGAATTTTCCCTTTTGGTTTTGTTAGCTTTTATAATGGTAAGTTTAAATTTTTTTCGTGTTTTTTTTAAATTTATTTTAGTTTTATCTCTATTTTAATCTATTTTTTGGTGATGAATTTACTGGGTAATGATTTAAAAAGGATTGTTATTCTTTTCTGCTACTGCTGGTGGAGTGTCGTATTTTTGTTCGAATTGTTTTTTTTTTTTTTTGAAATTTTTTTAAAATGAAGAATCTTTTGATGTATTTTGTTGTTGTTGTTGGATTTTTTAATATGTCTAAGTTGTTTGAGATTGCTGACTGGTTGGTTTGCTAAGATTGGCCTCTGTTTGGTTCGGTTTCTTCAACATATGGGCTCTTCGTCTTGATGTTTTCTCTCAAACTGAAAGTATGCTCCTTTTTCCATTTTCAATGATTTCTATTTGCATATTAGCTTATTGCCTTTATTGTCATTCAATATCCCATGTTCTTGGGTCATGTTTGTTTAACTTTATAATTGGGTTGTTAACTAGTAGTCCATTCAAGAACAAATCTTCTTGATTGTTTTGAGATCATCATTTTGGTTTTCTGCTGAATTATTAATTTGGGTTTTGTAAACAATTACTTTTATGATGATTGATGTATCCCCAATTGTAATTTTCAAGACATGTTGCAATGTGGTTGAGAATCCCAAAGTTTATGAATTGCAAACTGATTTTTGTGTCTGTTCAAAGAATTGTTCCATATCTTATGCTTTGAGAAATATATCACATTATCATGTAACTTCACAGTTTTACTGGATCTCCACATTTGGGATCACCGAATGACACTCAGCAAAACATTGATGGGCTTTTAATGATTTAATTATAAAAGTTTTGCCTCGGTTTCGTTACCGGAATCTTGATTAGATCTCTTGGYTGTGTGAGATTTGATTTGCTTTGGATGGACTTTATTTTGGGTGCAATGTTTCTTTCATATTGTTCAAGATAATGAAGCCCACTTTATAATTAACAAACCTGGTTGCTACTAATAATAACTTGCTACTAATAATAACATACCTGGTTCTTTAATACTGTATCACATGGCTTTGTGAAAATGTTTGCTTGATAAGAAGGGGTAAATAATACTATCATGGCCCAATTTAGGTATGCGAGTTGCATGTATAAGTGTGATAAGCTCGGGTGGTAGATGAAACTTCTAATCTACGACTATTCCTTCCAACATAACCTTTTACATATGCCTTGGTACATAATGATAATAGTTACATGCCTAAGTCTAGATTTTCCTACTTTTTCAAGCCTATCTAGATTTTTTACTATATTTTTTAATACACATTAGAAGGATCGGTGAATCTTTGAGTTTAGGATTCGCTAAATGGAGCTCTAGCCATAGTAAACACACCAAACAGTATTTCCTTATCGTTATATATGTTTATTTTGAAGATTGTCAATCTTGGTTAAATATATCTGGTACATTCACTATGTAAGGGTTCAATTCAAGACTGGCATGTGTGTTAAAAGTCTAATCTTGAACCAGTTGGACTTGGGGAGCAAGGGAGCAATAACGGAATAGTTCATTAGAGATGCCTTTCTTCATGTTATTATAAATGCTTACTATGGCAAAACTCACTTGTGTGTGTGTGTATAAAAGTAATAAAACAAAGGACTAACAGGTTTTGGTGTTTGTGCTTACCACTAAATTGAGCATAGCATAGATTTGTTGACATTCTAATGTAGCTTTTGGGGGTGTCTTGAGAGCATAGTTTGAAACAAATACAGTCTTGTACATGCCTAACCTGCACAGAACCTAAGGTACTCAAGCTGTTTTGTTGTTGTTGTGATGCTGCTGTCGTGTTGCTACTACTGCAATGCCCTGCGGCCCACTTCCAAGGCAGGAACCTGCTCCATCCCCCGTTGCTGCACCTGGGTCTGCTGCTGCTGGCCAGCCCCAACAAGCGGCGCAGATAATGCTACTCTCTGCACTGTCCCGAAGAAAATGGAGTTGTCCTGTTGTTGCATCGTTGGAGCAGTAAAACCAAGGGACGGGACGTTGTTGTTGTTCCYGGTGGTGTTGTTGTATTGGTACAGTGGGCGCAGCCACTTCCGTGGCTCGTTTATAATGTTTATAATGTTTAGCTTCKAATATATGTATAATGTTGAGCTTATGTACWCGATAACTGTCTTTTAAGTTCTAATATATTTCTAAATGTTTGAATGTATTTAGGTACAAAATGAGCTAAATGGGTCAAACAATTAAACAATGAATCATGGTGATGAAGATTTGGAAGGGTGATTCATAAAGTTTGCAATGAATGGAGCTCAATTTAGATTATGTATTTAGGTATATATTATATTAGTGATGATAATTGTCCATGATGTGTAGATGTTTTATGGGGTCTTTTGCGTAGAAAAATTATYAAACAAATATGTAATTTGGTTTCAAACAAAAGGAGGATGTCGTAACTAATATGCAATGCGAGCTAGCTAGCTTTAATTTATTTTGTTGACAAACATTGTAATTAAGTTGCATATTATGATATTATTAATTAATATATATATATATATTAGTTATGATTATTCTCTTATTATTAGATATCTTTGTTGTTAATTATTAATAGTTCCGTGATTAATAAATATAATAATATAATATGATTTAATTTATATTTTATTATGTTCAAGAAGTGTTGCGTTAGGTAGTATTTTATCAAATGCAACGGTTGAAATTTTGGTAAAAACGTTGCATTAGACCTAATGTAACACTTAAATTTTATAATTTAAGTTGTTGCAAAAGATAAAGTTGACCGTTGCATTTATCTAATGCAACGGTTGAAATTTGGTCAAATCGTTGCATTAGATCTAATGCAACAGTTAATATTATAATATAAATCGTTGCARAAGAAAAATTAACCGTTGCATTTATCTAATGCAACGGTTCATAAAAAGTTCAAAAAACGTTCATCAAACTTACCCAAGTTTCTCTTACCATTGTTATGAACAAAACACCTGCAACCAAAAGTTCTGAAGTGTGATATGTTAGGTTTTCTTCCTTTTAACAATTCATAGGGAGTTTTCTTAACAATAGGTCTAAGCATAACACGATTGATAATATAGCATGCAGTATTAACAGCTTCTGCCTAAAAGTTTCTTGCAAGACCACTAGCAATTACATTGTTCTTGCCATGTCCTCCAAGGTCCTATTTTTCCTTTCCACAACTCCATTTTGTTGAGGAGTACGTGGAGCAGAAAAGTTATGGCTCATTCCATTTGCCCTGCACAACTCATCAAACTTGTAATTTTCAAATTATGTTCCATGATCAGACCTAATGTGGATTATTTGAAATCCACTTGATTTCTGGATTCTCTTAGCAAAGGCCACAAACTCATCGTAAGTTTCATCCTTGCTTGCTAAGAAAATCATCCAAGTGAATCTCGAATAATCATTAATAATAACCAAAACATATTTCTTTCCACTTCTACTTTGAACACGCAGAGGACCATAGAGATCCATGTGAATTAATTCTAGTGCGTGGTTTCTTTGTTGTTATCATGTTTTTGCTATGAAAAGATGACCTAATTTGCTTCCCCCTCACACAAGCATCGCATATGTACTGACCAGGGAACTTGACACTTGGAAGAYCAATTACCAAGTTCTTGGTGTACAGCTTGTTCATGTGAGAGAAACTAGCATGACCAAATCTTTTGTGCCAGATTAAAGCATCATCCTCAATTACACTGAGACAAGTGAGATTGTTCCTTGGGATAGTGTTGAGATCCACTATGTAAGTGTTCCCTCTTCTGTTTCCTTCTAGAACAATTGATCCAGTGTGATTGTTGATGATATGACAATTTTCAGTTGTAAATTTTACTGTGTTTCCTTTGTCACAAAATTGTGATATACTTAGCAGATTATGTTTAAGACCCTCGACTAAAAATACATTATCAATACAGTGAGAACTGGACTTACCAACTTTACCTTTGGCTAGGATTTTACCTTTCTTATTATCACCAAAAGTCATAATTCCACCAATAATAGGCCTCTAGTGAGAGAAACTTAGATTTGTCTCCTGTCATGTGCTTAGAACAACCGCTGTTGAGGTACCATGTGTTGTTTCCCCTCACTAGGACCTGCAAAAGAACTAAGGGTTAGTACTAGGAACCCGGGCTTCCTCGGGTTCCTTTGAAGAAGAAGTAGAATCACCATAATTTTTCTTTACCCATACTTGTTTTACATTGCTTTTAGTAGCAACTAACTTCTTATTGCAATCATTTACATAGTGACAAGTTTTGCCACAAAAGGTGCAAAGTTTGTCACTCGATAAATCCACATATTTCTTCTTCTTCTTTCCTTTAGGCTTAGTATGCACATAACCTAAACCTTCAATTCTTTTAACTTGAGCTTCTTCAATCCATTTAGGAACAGTATATTAACTTATGTCTCTATTTTTTCGGGTCTCAAGTTCCTTCTCAAGTTTTGCTTTTTCAACCTTGAGTTCCTTAAGATTTCTCTTGAGTTCCTCGTATTCTTTGATAAATTTGTTTGAGGAGGAACTTGCACCACTTATGTCAACATTCATCATTTTATACTRAGCTACTTCAATATTAAGCATAATATTTTCATGTTTGAGTTTTTCAACAAGYTCCTTCAGAAGAAGGTTTTTGTCATACAACTCAAAAAAAAGATTTTGAACGTCAGTTCTATGATTCTATATCCAGGAACAATAATCCTTATAGGCTTTAAGTACATTTTTTATTGATTCAGACTTTTGGTAACATACCTCCAGTCTTCATCATATTCCATTACTAGGTCAACTAAGTCTTGTTTAGAAATGTAATTATTTTTTAGGATTAGGAAATACCTCTTTCTCTTGAGTTTCATCATCATTTTAGGCCATCAAACAGAGATGAGCGGTTTCATTTTCAGGTGAAGCCTCATCATCTTCATTGTCTGATTCTCCCCATGCAGCTATCATGGCTTTTCTGACATCTGACTTCTTGAAGTTTCTACCACCCTTGTTGACAGTTGTAATTTTGCCTTTTTCCTTATCCAGATTCAAAGGGCATTGCTTTACTCTATGATCAGTTGCTCCACATTAGTGACAAGTTAGATCACCTGTTTTCTTGGCAAAATTCTTAGAAAATTTATTAGTTTTAAACATTCTTTTGAACCTTCTTRCCAGCATGGCAGCTTCATCTTCATCCACCTCAGATTCCTCAGACTCATCAGTCTTAAGAGCTAAGTTCTGTCCTTGGTTGAGCTCACTTGTGCTGGACCCAATGTGCAACTCATGAGTCATGATAGATCCAGCCAGTTGCTCAATGTTGAAAGTAGTAAAGTCCTTGGTTTCTTGAAGGGCAGTTACTTTAGCTCTCCATCTTTCATCCTGAGGCAGACTTCGAAGAATCTTCCTAACCTGTTCATCAGTAGGAATATGCTTGCCAAAAGAAACCAATTCATTAGTAATGTTAGTGAATCTAGTAAACATGTCTTGAAGGGTTTCCTTAGGTTCCATTTCAAAACGTTCATATTTAGACATTAGCAAGTCTATTTTAGAATGCTTGACTTCGTTAGTTCCTTCATATGCTATTTCTAACAAATCCCATATCTCCTTAGCAGTCTTGCATCCCATGACACGGTTGTGTTCATGGGGTCCAAGACCACAATGCAGGAGTTTGACAACAAGAGCATTTAATTCAAGTTTTTCAAAATATTYTTTGCCAAATTCAGTCATAAGTTTAGGAACTACCTCATTGTTGACAGTTTTGGTAATCTTGAAATTACCAACCTCAATGACTCTCCATACCTGGTAGTTCTCGGCCTTGATGAAAATCTCCATTATGTTCTTCCATTAGGAATAAAACTTCCCGTTGAACATAAGAGGTCTCAGCATAGAGTATCCTTCTTCAAGTTTCTCGCATTGATTCATTCTTCTAACTCGATCTAAATGTTCAGTTCTCTCTTCAGGGTTTCTTGACAGCTACGAGGAACTTAGCTCTAATACCAATTGTTGGATCGACTGAACAATACAAGAGGGGGGTGAATTGTAWTAAGGAACTTAAGCTACTTTTTGCGGAATATAAAAGAAACTTAACCAAAAGAAACTTGAGGCTAGAGAATTTTTCCAACACAGAAACTCTCAAGGCAAACTCCAAGAGAGGGAAAATTGTGGCTTGATACAACACAGGACTTCGTCTTTTATTATAGTAGGATACAACACCTAATACAATCTAAGACCCTCGTTCTCAGTTCAACAATGAACTTCTTGAACCCTCGTAACCAACCCTTTGTTGTCACAACTCTCTAACTCTCATTTCAACTGAAATCCCTCGCTATGAAACACTCACAACCCCTCGCTTGAATCAACAGAAAGAAGCACTTACAACTCAATTAAGACTTATAACTTGGCACTGTATGAAGTAAAAAGCTCTGGTTAATTTTTGCTCAAGTGTATATTATATTTCTACTAAGTGAGAGTATTTATGAGTGAGAGTGTAAGCGTGGAAGTCAAGCAGTAAATCCACCATCACACTACATCCTATTTTGTAGGGGTAGTGCTTAGTGGAACTTGACTTCCAAGTCCACAAACACACGATCTCACTCCTTCAAAAATATTCGTTATGTCCTATTTTCACTCAGTTGTTGCTTGAGGATCAAGCAATACACACGTCTCCCATTAACTTTCTCAATCTAATTCCTTAGTTTTAGGAAACTAAATTTTCTTTTTAAATCAAAACCAAATGAATATTATAAAGATAAAACATTAATATCAAGATAATATAATATATAGTGTTATGAAATAAAGAACCATGGAATAATTCTTAATATTTTAATAAAAGATTATATTTTATTAAAGTATTTACAGATACCTAGTTATATTTTGAAATATCTTTTTATAAACACACCAAATTAAATCCTAATAAATTTAAATACAAAACATTATATTATATTCTCTTTTATCCTATGAGCTCTTACTTCATTCCTTAATGGCCAAGCTGTACATAATTAAAACTGTAAAATCCTAGATCTACTGTACCAAACTTCTCGAATATTGTTTTAGGCAATTCTGCCAAGGAACTCGAGCTTCCTTTGATGTGAGCTTCTTCCTTGAGTTCTGTTTAATACATCCAAAAGACCTAGGAACTTCTTCCTTCTCCTAAGGATATCCTCATTCCTTTAAGACATCTTGGATCATTAAAACCTGAAATCACAACACTTAAAACACACATTAGATAAACACTTATGAGTTTCCTTTGTTAGTTTGTTGTGCCATTCATCAAAACATATAGGGTTCAACAATTGATATATTGAATTTTGTTGTTTTGAGCTAATTTTGAAAGAAAATTTCATTTTAGAGGTGTTTAATTATTAAGCACTTATTTATTTGTTTGTTTATTTATTTATTTAAATCATTTAATTAATCTTGGTCCTTGTCATGCAAGAGTTGTTGTTGTTGGCACTAATTAGCACTTGAAGGAGTTGGGTTAGTGAGTCGTTTGATTTCTTATATCCTCATTTATTGACACTCTTGAATTCTCATTTGATTGTAGGTACTTAACACAAAATGTCGGGATTGAATATCTTTAGCTGAAAGTCCTCAAAGAAGGCAAGGACATCAACCAATGAGCCTTCCTCCTCCTCCCGTCGAGAGGAGGAGTATGACTTATACTCCACGGGGTCGATCGAGCCTAGGACTTATGAGATCCGGGCGACCGGAGATTATTTGGTCAAGCTCAACACGTTCAAGACAAGAAGGATAAAAACACCACCTCGTTTTGTCATCCTCCAACTTGTGAGGAATTTGGGATCACGGCTCATGTGGTGTCGTTCTTGGCCAATGTCGGGCTTAGTGCGCTTTTCAACGTACAAATCCCGACAAAGTACGTGCCTAGTGTCTACGAGACGAACCTGGAGGCCATTCTTTCTCCTCTCACTTATCCTAAGCTCACTTTTGAGTTCATGTCAAGCTTCAATTATACCGAGGAAAGTGATACGATTCATTTCCGCATGTTCAACAAGACTTACGGGCTGACCATTGCACAATTGAATCAACTTTTGGGGTTTGATCCTTCGACCCAAATCAGAAATTTGAGGAACTATACTTCGATCCGGGGCTTCAAACAACAAACTTTTTGGAGTGAGATCACCCGAGGAGTCGAGGACTTTTACAACAACTCTTGATCATCGAAAATTATTCATGCCGGGATTCAGTATTTCCACCGTGTTTTTACCCCTATTTTCTTCTCTAGACAAGAAATAGGGAAAATCACGACGGTGAAATTGTATATTGTGTGGAGGGCCGTCAAGGGGGCCCAATATTTCAACCCCACTGAGCCGGAGAACAAGATCAATTGGGGTTATGTTTAGGTGGATCACTTCAACAAGATCACCCACACCCCCGGGAATGTGGGAACCATCYAATGTGGTGGTTTGATCTCTATACTCGCCTTCCGTATTTTACGGAACCGAGATGTCTATGCCGGCCTCGTCCCTCTATCCACCCATGCCTATTTGGATAGGGACGAGTGTATCCAAATGAAGTTCCTTCACTATCATGACAACAAGAAGGACATTTGGAAAGTCCAAGATATCCCATGGTGCCTCTTACCTTGTGAGAGGATGGCACGTCCTCCGGCCAACGCCCACTATCCTTAGAGGACACCTATGGAGATCATTCCGGTGGAGGATCTCTATGGCCACGAGCATGAGGCTCGGATGGGTGCTAACCGGGGTGTTCGGCCCATTCCCCCACTTCCATTTGGAGCGACCCCTCTCAATTCCGCTCCACCACCCACCCCC